>JANHFX010014649.1:0-57487 GCA_027560015.1 Chloroceryle amazona
GGGAATCGCCCGCCCGCTTGATTTATTCCAAAGCAGAGAGGCTGGTGCCCTGGGGCGAGCGTTAAGCAAAACCCATTTTATTCTAGTCAATATTGTCCACTTCCTGGAAAGCCGCCAGCCTGCTCTACGCTCGCCCTTTTCTTTCCAACAGGGAATGTCTTTTCAGCCTCTAAGCATCTGATTAAAAAAAGCAACTTCACTTTTCAAGCCGTTTTATTTTGTTTGGGATGGATGCCTTTTGCTTTCATTGTGCAGCCCGCCTTGCCGTCTGCGGTTCAGACTCCAGCTCACAAAACCCAGGCTCTCATTAATCACTTATTGGAGATCCAGAATACCCTGGTGAGAGCCAACATACATGTTTTGCTTGGTAATGCGCGAGCTGGTTTGAACAAATATTACCAGTGTGGCTGCTATCTTATTCTTTATTGCTGGTCTCGGTGTCCTTTGCTGGCACGTTCAGGTAGCCTGCCCGAGGAGTGCCTGAGCAGATTGAGAAATGCCACAGAAATGCTTTATGGAGCAGGCGCCCGCGCTGCACCCCCTTTAATATAAATTGATTTATTGAATCAAGCACAGAAGCCCTGCTACAGAAACCTCGGGCTATATTCTCTGGAGAACCACCTAATAAAACAGCCCCAACTGACACTCCTCATTAGCTTTTCCACCGATCCCAAGGCAGTATTTAAAGTGACAGTGTCCCTCTTTTCGTCCTGAATTTATCTGCTGGCTAATGCCTGTGGGTCTAATTAGCTTAGCATTATTAGTCTTATTCAGATAAGCTGCATTTCCTAACAGCTTGATTCCAACTTGTAAAAAGTAATTGGAAGTCTGCAAACCCTGTTCCGTAACCTGCTTGATTGCACCTTTTAGCCAAATTCATGTAATTTACAAAAAGTCATCCTTCCCCCCCGCTCCTTTTTTAATTGAGCTTTTTTGTGTAGTGAAACCTTCTGTGCTGCTTCTGCTGAAATCCTGGCTGTATTGTTGTGTTCAAGACCTCAGCCGTATCCTTTGTACAATCGCCAGGGAGAGATCAAATTTTAATTTCATAATTACTTCACAAGAAAGCAGCCTTTTCCCTAGTCATGCCTGGTATTAATTTCCTCCCAGCAACTTACATTTTCATAATTTAATGATTATGGGCCACCTTTGCAGCACTGGGCCTTTCTGGAGATGAGAAAGAGATAGGATATCCTTTCTCCAGCTGAAACTGTAATCCACAGCCACTTGCCTTGTTTTTTTGTGTCTTTGTTCTTGTGTCTCATCATGAGGTATGGATGGGAGCGGGATGGGATGTGCCTCTTTCAGTGCACGCAACCAGAGCAGCTTTCTGGGTTGTGTCTGGGCCACAGCACTGTGATGATGAATGGCTGTTTGCAATGTGCATGTTATGCAGCTTTTCAAGATTTGCAGCTCTTGCTGCAGGAGCAGCAGGAGGTGAGAGCTGACCTGCTGTGTACAGCACGCCTCCTGACAGTGACGAATGGCTCTGTTTTCCCCAAGTGCACGAATGCCACAGGAGCAGAGCCAGTGTCTTCAGGGCAAGAGAAAGCAGAAACAAGAAAGTAATAGTGCTGCAACAAAAGAGAAAGCTTAAGTCTGGTGTAAAGCTCTTTGTAAATGGCTTCTCAAGCCAAGTGAGAAAGACAAGAATGAGGTTGGTCTGAGTCACATCCTGCAGGAGCATCTCCTTCTGGAAGCAGTGTGTCTAAGGCCTATCCCTGCATGCCTGTTCATCTCTGTTTGGGCTTTGCCTTGGCACTAAAATGAAATGAGGTGATCTTCAATCTGAAAACCCAAGCAGAACCAACTCTTCCTCCTGGTAAGGTGAGGTCTCTTCCCCCACTCCTGCTTTCTCTGGCTTCCCAGCTGGACAAATCTTGCATAACCTCCTCTGGGTCCCTAAGAAATCCTTTTTCTTTCCATCTCCACCCAGGACTGACTTGCAGCACTATTCCTGACTAGAGGAGGCTCTCTGGAGGAGTTTCCAGCACTGCTGTGGGATAGTGAGGTCTCTTCTTGTTGTGTCTCATTGCCTGCCCCATCCCTATGTGATCTTTCCCAGAAGAGTTTGCTTTATGATTCCTCCTTAACAGCAGTCTCCTTTCCTTACAGAGATCCCAGCTAGCAAGTGTGGAGCAGGCACTGCGAGGTTAGCATGCAGTCTTTTTCCCACCTGCCTCACCACATCCTTTTAACAAGAAGTACAGTGAAATGTGAATTTACTAACGGGTTTTCTGTCCAACACAGTGCATTAAGCCCGTAGGGTGTTAACTGGCCACTTCTCTTACCTCTCTGTCTCCAGAGAAAATTGCTGACAAACCTTCCTGTTTGTCTTTTAAAAGTAGAGGAGATGAAGTAAATTTTAAGACAGCAAATGCACTGGGGAAAAAAAAAAAGACTTTACCTGGTGATACTGTTACAGAACATGGATCCACTTGATGTGCAGCTGCAGTATCTGCACACCGTTTCTGTCTGTAGTGGAAGCTCAACCAGTCACAAGCAGTGAATTAGAGTGCTCACAGTACACTTGTTCTCTCCTTCCCAGCCTCCTGAGCACAAAAGCAGCAAGGGAGAGTGCTTATAAATACCCTCCATTCATCTTTTTTTTCTGATCTGTCCTTTTTTGGAGCAAGGACCTCTCTAGAATTTTGGCCACCCTCTCCCTGACTTTTCCTCCATCACTTTCTTTAAATGCTCTCAATTAGAGGTGAAAGGACTGAAACAACCAGCCACATTCCAGGAATTGCCTGAGAAGAAGATACTAGTTCTTGAATATTTGAAATGGGCTGGCCAAGATGAATAGAGTTTGTTTTGCTTAGCAATCACTTCCATGGGAGTACTCTCCAAAGTCCAGACTACATCTCAGGACAGCACGTGATAGCAAATGCTCCTTGGAGGTCCAGAGCTCGTGTACCAGTCTGATTTGACCAAGCCAGAGAGCACATCTGTGAACAAGTCTTGCTGAGATAACTTCAATAGTATTTATTTACTTAAAATATGTAGATAGATAGACAGAACTGGGATTTGCAAAATTAAGCATTATACAATTTCAGGTTCGGAAGAAGGGCATCCTGAATTTTCTGGGAAAAATGTGTTTTAAAATGTGCATGTTTTCCTCTTTACCTGAAAGAAGGCCTATGAGAGTATCTTTCCCTAAGAAATGTTTTATGCCTACGTGCACATGCACTGGTCGTCTTTAATTGATTTGGGCTTGCCATCATCTTTTCTCTTAACAAACATTACTATAGTTTGTGCGCTTTTATTATCTTTGTTTATTATAGCTTTGCCTCATTAAACCGTATGTCAGATGAGTAATAGGGGGAAGATACTGAGGCACTGGAACATTAAAGCTAACCTACCTAGAGGGTACTTGGTATCAGACAGTACTGTCTGGATTTAGAGATCTTGACTCTGCCGAAGCACATGTGCGTAGGGACATTTTAAAAATATTATGGCTGGATTGAGACATAAATTGCATAGTTTTCAGTGGCTCTGTGCCTAAGCTGAGGTACACATCTTTTTTCTTCTTGGTAGTAAGCACACAGTTATACTGATTTGATGCCTATCGTCCCATAGAACAGATAAACAGCTTCTTTTGGGTTGGTGATTTAAGCTCTACAGGGTGATCTCCAAAACACTGAATCCTTGGCAGGGGCATGGGGAACAGTTTCTGTCAAGTTTTGTGTTGCTCAAAGATCAAAATCTACTTTTCTACTGGTGTGACCAAAGAAAATTGAACTTTGGGGAAGGGGGGGGTTGCTTGCTTGATTGGCTGGGGTAGTTTTATTGTGGGAGTTTTTTAGGAGAGTGGAAGATGTTTGGGAATGCTTCTGAGAGAGGGGTTTTTTTTACAGCATGGTAGCAAAGCAATGCTAGAAATACACCAAATTCACAAACTTGTCTCAAATGGGAGCCTTCATCCTTGTATTCATTATGAACTAGGACATTTCTGAAGCCATAGTGCTTTTTCTTGCTTGCCACAAGTGGGTTTTGCTCTATGCTTCAAGCTAAAGCCCTTAGGTGATGAATTTTTCTTTTTTTTTGCTCTTCCTTAGGTTTAATTCTCAGTTTGCTATCAGATGTCACTAGCAGAGATGTGAAATATGGACAAACTTTCTAGAGCCAAGTGCTATGGAAAAGCAGAGCACAGAGACTGGATTCCCCTGTCGTTCACAGAACTGAGCCTTCCAGGTCAGGGTAGATTGTGATTTCACCACCATCTGTTGTGCCTGGAGATGCCAACACAATAGATTTCATGACCAGTAACCTTACGCAGTGTGCTGTAAAAGAAAATATAATGTGGATTTTAGTCTCGGTCATCAACAACTTCTACTCTTACGTAAATTTGTATGTGCTTTCAGAAGGCAAATTTTAAGAACAAATTGTATGGCAGGGGAATGCAAAACACATGTAAGAAATTACCTAGGATTCTGGCTCTGAAGTCAGTATTTGGGAGCTAACCAGTTATTCAAGTTCTGACCCAGCAATATGCACATAGCTTTGCTAATCTTTTATTTAAAGAGTGCCTAAAGCACTGCTAATGACCACAGCACTGTAGGAAACTTCTTCTCTAGATTGTCTTGTGCCTTTAGCAGCTTCTGGTGATTTTTTTTTTTTCGCCATTTATTTAGAGCAGATTCCAGTTAGCATATGAGTAACATCATGTCAGTCCTAGTTCTTTCGTTCTGACATCTCTTTTGGCTCCCGGTGCGATTTGGCCCGGTTTTCCAAAATGTTGATCCTGAATCCAAATGTAACTTTGTGGGTGGTACATATGTCAAGCCCTAGTTCAGTATTTTTGGACAGCAGTAGCATTTCATAATTCTTTTGAAATGAAAATAAGAAACAAAGTTAACTGGAAAAAAAAAGCAGCTAGGCTAGCTGGGCGCAAGCTTGCCTTTCTACTCCCCGCTTCCCCCTGTTTTTTCCATGTTGAAAAGTAGAGGTTTATGTGGCAGAAGCACTTGACAGGCTTTAGGCTCATTCAGATCAGTAAGCAATTGCATAGCCTTGTCTTTATAACCTGTCTTTTCATTCCCTGGTGCCCACTGAGACCTCCCAGGATGCAGATGAGGAAGATCAGGAGAGTGGAGGGCTGCAACCCAGTGCTTGTGTCTGTTAAAACAGTGAGTAAGGCTGGAGTACATAGATGGCTGAATAAGGTCGTGTTGGCACTAAAAAAGCCAAACAACCCTCTGAGGTTCTCTGGATGCCCATGTTTGATATACCTCCTGCCATATTATATCTTTATACAGCACATTCCTAAACATCACACAAAGGTATAAATTAAACTTTATTACATAAAATCAAGTGAAATAGTCCAGAAGGTTGTGTCCTGTTTGTGAAACAAACACATGCACAAAGTACAGGAGGTTTCACAGGGTATAAATCAAAATGAGCTTCATAGCTTCCTTCTTTCTCCACAGTGCAGCTGAAGTTCAGTTCAGCTGAGCTGCCAGCTGAAAAGTTGTCCATCCTTCTCTTGCAGCAAACCACACGCTCATATATTATTAATTGTGTTTCGCTAGTAATGCAGGACATAGGTACTTTTATAGAGTGTCTCAGGTTGTTTTTCGCTGTCTCTGTGCCAGCTCCACTGCTGCGCTTGCAGTTCTGAGCATTGTTTTTCAAGCGCTGATAATTTTTCAGGCAATAGCAAGATCAACAGAAAAAGTGAGTTTGAGATGAGTCTTGACACTGAAGTTCTGAGCCCAAGAGGTGATTAGCTGTGAGAAACCACAAAGCAAACCACTGTAGCCCTCGGCCTCCCTCACTTAGTCACATAGCTTCAGGAGGTCATAGGCTAGCCAGCTGCCCTTCCTAATCTGCTGATGAAACAAGTTAGCTTCAGTCCTTGCAGCACGGCCTCTTCCAGCATCCTTGTATTGCTGTGTCACAGCTGAAAGCCCTCGGGACAATGGTCCTTATGGTTCCCTAAAAAATGCTAGAGTCAGCATTCTTTTGAAAGACACAGGCCTAAATGATACATTTTTCACCCCTTCTTTTTTTCCTTCTTCCTGAAGCACAGTCAGTGGGAGATGGTATGTAGGAGAATAGAAGGAAAGAAGGCAGAAAGGGAAGAAAACTTGGACCCTGTTTTTAGCTACTTACAGGACTGTGTAATACAGGAGGCTTTGTTCTAAAGTATTTGTAGTTATCTTGCAGATAATACAGTTTGTGAGTAAAGAGTGGGTTTGTTTTTTCCTTTAAAAAGGAGATTTCAAAAAGTAAGTCACATCGACTTAGTCTTGTTTGCTATTTGTAACAAATATGTACAACAAAATCCAGTAGGAATGGTTGTCTTGTCAGGCTTGTGGTTTGATTAGTCATTTGACTCTGAAGACCAACATGGACTCAGCTGGTACCCTGTTTCTTGGTGTCGGAGCATAACTGACTCTATGCAAGGAATAGGAAGGAGTTCAGACAACTCCTCAAGGACGTTTTGCTAGGACTTCCAGTACTGTAGGTCTGGAAGCTTTGGGACATGTTCATGTTCAGTCAAGGATGGGGAAATTCTTCCTCCACATTCAAACCAGGATATCCAAGTTGGTGAGTGAGGCAGAGACTTTAGCTATTCCCTGTTGGAAATGAAGGAAAGAACAAGACCAAAGTCCGTGACTGACTCATCCTTCCCAATAAAATGCTATTCCAGTATTTAAGCATCAGGGAAGTATTATCATGCTGGCTACTTCCAGTGATTTATGCCTTTTTGTTTGGTTTAGGAGCTAATCTGTTTGCCTTCCCTAGTAAAATATACCATTTAAATACCTTCACTCTATTGTCTCTTACACAGATGCCACGGTATCATAGTTAAATACCCAAGATATTCTTCATTACGTTGTCTCCCATGAAGCACCCTCTGTGTTTTGCAAGCCTCATCTGCATCCATCTTGGGAATTCACATGTAGTGATGTTTTGTAGTACAGGAGTGGACTCCTCCACTACTCTGCATTTTGGTTGATTTTCCTTTTTTTTTTTTTTTTTTTTTTTCATTTTTTTTCTCCCTTCACCCTCAAACCCTATTATGGACCCTACTTGTGATTACTGGAAAATGTAAAAACGGCATGTAAATGTCTGTGCTACTTTCTTTAAGTCTGAGGCTTATCTAGATGATGCAGTACAGCACCAGTTATTGATCCCAGGTCCATGCCATATTTTGGTGAAGCAGGGGGCAGTTCGATTACAATACAGGATTTCACTCTTAATTTTTAATTTCCTGCTGGTTTGTGTCACAGCCTTAACATTGCTTAAACCTCATCAAATGCATCTCCCTGGAGCTTGAGCAGCCAGCCCAGCAGAGTCATGCCACAGGGGCTGGCAGAGGCTGGAAAGGGACCTGCTGCGATGCCTTCCCTCCTCCTGCTTGTCCATTCCACTTCGGTGGGGATCGCTGACTTCTGCACTAGGGATGATTTCAATATCACCCCAAGAGCTTTGGACTGGGGTGTGCCAGGAGCGAAGGTCAACGTGCAGAGAAAGGCTGGGGAGAGACAGTTTTGTGGTGTGAAGGGAAGCATGTCCCTCCGGGGTGATGTACTTTAACCAAAGAGGCTCCCCAGCACCCCAGATCAAGCATGTGTTGTACAAAACACGGGACTCTACAGCTTAGGAGAGTGACAGACATCTATTTGGTGGGGGTTTTTTTTATTATTTCTCACTGGCAAAATTGCTCACCTTCTCACCTCATCAGCATCAAGAGCTGGATGTGTAAAAGGTAGAGTATGCAGGCATGCAGTAAACAGATGCATGAGCATTTACTTCTCTTGTCTCTTGGCCGTGGAAAGGCTGCTGTGAAACATGAAGTCTCTGACATCCTTGACTATTGCAGTCAAGGTCAAATGAGCACTAAATATCCTTCTAAGACTCTTCAGCATGTGAAGCTTGTCTTGGTTTAAGTGGTCCTGAAAGGTGAGAACAGGATTGGAGAGCTGTTTCACACTTCGACTCTGTACACATCCTGTTGTTGCTCATCATTTCACATTAACAGTATGAATCTAGTTGTTGCTTAGCTTCTTGGTGGGATTGGGGTTTGGTTTGGGGTTGGTTTTTTTGTTGTTTGGGTTTTGTGGTATTTTATGGCTGCTGCCATAGCCAATGATATCTTACCTGATTAGGATGTTATTGCAGTCCACCTCTTTTTCCTTGCAAGCACTAGGAGCAGCTCAGCGTGTTAGCTATTTCCTCATGTTCACTTTTCCTTTTGGTGTAATGGACAGTTCTTCAGGGAAAATCTTTCCACAAAAACAGAAATTTACATCTTGGTTCAAAGTCAGAGTCCCTAGGAAAAACAATGATTTTTTTTTTTTTTCTTTCCTTTCTTTAAATCACAGCTGCTTGTTTCAGGGCACTGGGTCACTAACTGAGTGCAAGCTTTATAAATGTTGTTTGTCCTCCACCCACAGGGCATACAAAACCATTGAGGAAGATGACTTGAAGTTTCCCCTTATATATGGAGAAGGCAAGAAGGTGGGCACGTTTACTTTCCTGAGACCAAAGGAAGAAGGAATTCTGTGCTGTTTACCACTCAGTTTAGCCTGTGGCAGTCCAGTGTTTTCCACTCAGTATCTTTTTATTTTATCGTTTTGACAGCTTGAAAGAATATCTCGATTCTGTCATAAATCAGTCTCATGTCTGGGGGGTGGCAGGGAGAACTCAACCTACTAAAAAGCATTTTTATAGCAAACACAGTCATTTGCTGTTCAGTTTGCTTTTGTTTTTCTTTCATTGTAAGTAGGCTACAATGAGACCATCTTAAATAATTGATTTAAAGTGTTCCTGTTTTCATTGTAAAATATAACTAGGCTCAATGAACATAGAAAAATACCTCATGTTTGCTGAAGACAAAGAAGGAAGATATTTAATAGTGCTCTGAGATGCAAAACTCTTAATTTAGGAAGGGGAGGGATCAGGGCAGGATTTGGAAAGTGTAATACCCTTTAAGTGTATCGTCTTCAAATAGTGTACATTAACTTACTGCTGAATTTTTCTGATGTGTGAATGCTGATAGCTTTTCTTGAAAGGGAGAAGCTAACCATTCCATTTGGGTGTACTTTGTTTCCAGCTCTGTGATTAAGAACAGTGAGATCATTAGTGCTGATCCCAGCAAGCTTAGCTGGATGCAGCAATAGGATCAATATAAGGACGCAGTGGTGTCAGTTCGCCGATATTTGTATGCTCACTGTGTTTCTAAACAGTGTTCCCCTGCTGCATTAGGTTTTTATCTCAATGCAAAAATACACACTCTTCAAAATTACTCCAGGTTTTGAAGGTTCAGACCTGCAGCTTATCTCTGAATTTGGTTAGGTTTATAATTATTTGCAAAATGTTTCATGCACATTTTTTTTTTGATTTACTTTCTTCTTGCTTTATGGAGCCAGGGGTTAGCGAGGCAAAATAAAGTTGAGTCAGTTGCTTGATATTATTGATGCTGTAAGCTCTCTTGTTCAGAAACTGCTGCAGCTAAACTAGAGTTTTGGGGAAGCGATACACAGGCAGCAGAGAGCAAGCTTCTCTGTGAAGCTGTCTGCCCAGTCAATCTTTGGAGAAGCATTAATGAAGAAGAGCCCAGCACATCTTGAGAGACTGCTCATGTCGCAGAGAAAGGTGCTTGGGAAGGAAGTGATAGACCTGTGATAACAGCAGACCTGCCCTTGACTGGCTCTCCACAGAGGACAGTGCTGTGGTCAGTGTCTTGTCACCTGTGTGTTCAGCAATTTCAGGTGGCCTTTGGCACTGTTGCTTGGTGGAGGGAATATATGGCAATATGTCAATAGGAAGAGGCTGCAGGTTTCTTAGGCGAGTAATTAGGCTCCTCATACTTTTATAAAACCGATTTACTAACAGTATGATTTGCTGAAGGAATGCTCTTGTAGGCTGACATGGGACAGTGAGGCGATTGGGTTAGGTTTCTGTAGTCCCAGTGCCTTACAGATGGTCGCAGTCTAAGGTGGCGGTATGCAGACTGGCATGTGGATGAATGCAAAGCTTGGAATAATGAGGGAAAAGGAGGTGACGTGTGAAAAGCTTTGAAGTTGATTAGCTGTGTTAAATCTAGAAATTCTGGGAGAGAATAAGGAATTCATCCCTAACTGTAGAAGTTAAGGAGTAGGAATATATATCTCTCTCTTCCTTACTGACGCAGTGCACGTAACAAGATTTGATCCCATTGCTTTTCTTTATTTTCAGGCTCGGGTTATGGCAACAATTGGAGTGACCCGAGGACTGGGAGACCATGACCTGAAGGTGCACGACTCCAATATATACATCAAACCTTTCTTGTCCTCATCTCCTGAGGTAAAACAGCCAATGTTCACCTATCTGAATTGTGGGAAAGGAATAAATATACTAAGTGTGCTTATTTGTTCCTCCCTAATTGTACAGTCTGATTGTGGTCCAGTGCAGGTAACATGCTGCCCTTCACAAAGGTGCACCATGTTAGTAACATGTGAATAGTAGTAGGAATGTAATAAGTTCTCCAGTGATGTGCCCTGGCCCCACATCCTTGGCAGAGCATTGATGCCGTCTCACTCACTGGTCTATGGTTATCCCACAGCTTTGCCATTCAGTGTGACAGACACTTCTCTCTCCCCACCTTTGTGTGCTCCAGCTTCCCTTGAGGCATTCCCTTCGAGCTGCCTTCGCAGAAGCCAATGTAAGTCTGTGTTCTCTAGAAGGCAACACAGAATGTTTTCCATGGTAGCATGGTACTCTGCATTACACAGAGGGTGCCGGATCAACTCTTAAGCAGGAAGATGCCAAGAGCAATTGGAAGAGTCCTTTATGCTTCCATCTTTCTGCCCCTTCACCTCCGGTTCTTAATTCCTTATGATGGTTTTGTGCAAACACCAAATATTGGCAGGACTGGCAGTGTGCATTCCCAAATGATGGCATAACAAGGGGATTATGCAGTGTTTGTGTTAGGGGTAGTTTTAAATGCCTACATCATTTTGACTTGACTTGCCTCGCCACAAATGATTGCATGTTTTTGACCACTGGAGAGACCTTGCGATGAATGATATCAAGGCTTCCAAAGGGATGTGAATATATTTGTTAACAGGAAACATGCAAACCTGACTGTTTGGGTTTGTTTTGGTTTGGGTTTTTTGTTTGTTTGGTTTTGGTTTTGTTGTGTTTTTTTTTTTCCCCTCTGAAACTACATTCCTATTCCTACATCAAGGAACAGATGACACATATTTTTCATAAAATATTAATCAAGGGCAAACCATCTGATAACAGCACAAAAAGAGGAGGCTTTGCTTCCATGGCCTCAATGCTAAGAGCTATCCACAGTCAACTGGTTTGCTGGAGTTTTAACCATACCAAATATTTGACCTTGAATTTATTGCTTGTTATAGGAATTGCAGGAGAATGAAAATATAGAAATGACACAATACTGCTAGGAAGGAACCAAATTATTAAATTAACTTTGCTTAGAACATCTTCGAGACTTAAAAAATTAAAATTTTAAAAGAGATTTTGACCCTGAAGAGGGATATCTACAGAGAACCCCTTCTTCAGGCTTCCTTGATGTCAGTCCAGTACATTCCTTCTCCCCACTTTGAATGTGTGGTATCCCTCACTTGAGACCTGCTCCTGTTCTCAGCCAGACAGGCAGCAGCTCTGCCCTCATCACTGTGATGGATTTGTTCAGTGCCAGAAAAATGATGCAATTCTACCTATTTATTTTTTCTTTCTGGCATGCTGAGACCCAGTGTTTCTGGGGTATGTAATGGCTGCAGCACAGTATCTCAGCAATATCATCTCTGTCAATTGCTGATGCGGTATTTGTGTATAAACCAAAGCTTCTCATGGGCTTTTCTGATTTGTGTAGAGTGTGCCTGTACATGTTCAAATTCTGGAATATGCCACCCAGTTTATATGCCATCCACGTTTCAGGATCTCTTAACTGCTTCGCAAAAGGGAAGCAAAATTGGCTTTGTTTCCACGTTTCCTTAACAGCTAAATTCAGCAGAAGTATACGAGGGCAGGAGGAAGAAAGACAGAGCACCAGCCACCTCAATTTAGAGATACTGGCAAAAAAAGCCCTGAATTTTATTAGAAAGTAACATATGCTCCAACTTTCTTTCCATTGCACCTCATTCTCTTAATTATTTCTTCCCTCTCTTCCCAGAGAGAGCCCCAGTGCTTTATCTCCTTCTGTTTTTAACCTCACTTGTCCTGTCCGTACATGGACAGTCCACCTTGCAACTGAAACCATCATTAAGCAACAGTGTCTTTATGCTGCCATCTGGGAAGCTTGTCACGTGGAAGTAAAGGCAGTAGCATCAAGCAGCAGTCAGATTTGGCCCTTGTGCAGCATTGGATTTTGAATTGTTTATATAGAGGTAGGGAAGCACAATGTCTGGTTTTCAGAACTGGAAAAAGGGAGGCACAGGAAATTAAGGCGCACAGTGAGTTGTGACAAAAGGAGGCTCCAAGTCAGTCTTCTGGCTTCTGTTTCTGCACCATAATTACAGCGTCCTTTCCCAGGTTGGGGGCAATGTGGCAGGTTTTTCAAAGATTTTATTTCCAGCGTGACAAAGCTCTGGTATGCCATGTCCACCAAAATTTAGCTGAAGGAAAGGTAGGCATCCCTGAGACTATGCCCAGAAATAGGCATATAAAAGTAATTTGAGGGTGGTGTGAAATAATACTTTGATAGAGTGCCAGACTGTGGAAGGAGAAGTCATGTAGCCAAGACTGGCAAATGTAATCAGGATTCAGTGGCTCAGCTGTTACAAGACCAAATGTGGAGGACTTCTGCAGGTTGGTGAGCTCTAGAGAATTGAGCCTTTTATAATGAAACGTAGTAGCACAAAGCAGGCAAGCCATGGCTGAGGCTGTCTGGCATGGAATTAAATATTTATTTTTTGTAACGGAACAGTTCATTTGAAAGCTTTCAGCAAGAAATTCTGCTTTTTAAAGCTTAGCGAGAGTCACCCTGTTGCAGCTGAAAACCAGAATTTCTTTCTGAAATTTGTTGAACGGCAGCTCAGCTGTTTGGTGGGAGAGGTGTGGCTCTGATGGCAGCATTTGACCCTTGGCAGTGATGAACCTGAAGCCAGTCACCACAGCACAAGCAATAAGAAGGTAATGAAGGAGAATTTTTCTTCTGACAACTCCACAAATATGTCAGAGGAGACCATTCTAGAGTCACATCTGCCTTCTGGAGAAATCTTTAGGAATTACATCTTTGAAAGGAACAAGCAAGGCAAATAGAGAGGTACGGTATGATCAAAGGGACTCAAGGTGGTTTCAAGAAGCAAGCATCACACTTCAATGGCTTGAAGTCCTCCAGGGTTATGTCAACCAGAGAATTAAAAAAACACTAATAAATGCAGTAGATGGTCTTGTGTGAGCACTTTGATTTCTCAGAAAACGTTTGAGAAACTGTTCTGCCGCACAGGTTATTAATATAAAAGATATGAAACTACAGACTAAGTGGAAAGCTGGCACAGTTTACTGGAAATTGGCTAAAGGGCAGGAAACAAAGGGTGGCAGTAAAAAGCTAAAAGGAGATTAATTGGTGAGTGCTGCAGGGAGCAGTGTTGGGACTTGCTTTTTATTATTTACATATAAATTACTTGGAGGGTGGTATTGAAAGATCTTGTCATTTGCCGGTGAAGCTGCGCTGGATAACACTGAGCACAAAAAGGGACGATACAATTAAGAAAGGGCTTAATTTATTGAAGTATCTGAGTTGATCAATAGTGCAGGCAAGTGAATGCAGGCTGTTGTTTGGCTCGAATTCCCCCAGAGCTGGCTGCTGAGGAGCACCTCAGGTGGCTGCAGGCTCATGAGTTACTCTGTTATGAACGGGTTTTCAAGCCGCAGGGACTTGCATTGGCTGCCTCTTAAAAATAAACCTGGCAAACAAGCCACAGTGCCTTCACAGAGCTGCTGTGCTCCTTTTTTTCAGCCAAATGCAGGTTTTGTCCGGTGGGTAGATCTGTTTGAAATGTAAATAGAAAACCAGCCCACCTGTTTGTTTGTTGCTTGCCTGCCGAAAGCATTTTTCTCAGCTCTCTTGACTGCATGTAGATGAGCAGTATGAGAAACAAATATTTGGATTGAAGAAAGGCATGTGTTATGTGACAAACTGCATAACGCATGCTCAGAAAGATGCCGTGTGTGAGCGTGGGCTCCAGCGGTATATATCCGCTGATACCTGTCAGAAGAGATCTGGAAGTAGCAGTCAGGATAAAATACAGTGTAACCCAAGGCGTGTTGTCGGTAATGTCTGTGCTAGTGGGGTTCTGGTGCTCATTCCTTATAGTGGGCTTTTACCTCTTCTGACTACTAAAGTCAAGTTTAGCTAGTTAAGAGGTCAGCTGCTCTACGTCAAGTAAGACACCAGTGGATGCTAGAAGCATGGTGACCAAACTGGGCTCCTTTGAAGGCTGCCCTGATGCTCCAGCAAGATGTTGAGCCGTGAAAAAGTTTGACAGTGCAGCACAGAAGGGGCTGGGAGGCTGGGGGGTGTTGCTGATAAGGTCTTTGGGACAGCAGAGGACAGAACACAGATAGGCCAAGGCATTTGGGGCAGAGGCCACCAGTTCTGTGGGGCACTATCAGGATTGACATCTGGCTGAAGAAACAATAAGTCGTGAGTGCAAGATTGAAGATTTGGGGTGGAATTGCTTGGAAATTTGTCAAGGGTGCAGCACCAGTTAAGGAAACCTTAACTGCCAGTGTCTGACTGCCCATCATCTGCACTAGCAGGGCTATGCAATACTGGTTTTGTGGACATGGCTGCCCAGATGTGCTGCTGCTTTGGTAACTGGAAGGCAGACAAAGCTGCATTTCAGTGAGTGTTTTGTTGCATGTCTAACTGATTCATGTGTACAAGAATCTTACCTGAAATTGCCCCTGGCTTGCCTCCTGTAACCTTGACACTCTCTTTTCCTTAGCCTGGGTACCAGCCTAGCATCCTTTATTGCTCACTTCCCTGCCCGTCTCTGCAGCTCTTCTGACATCTAGTTTCTTCTCAATGGCACCCCTTTCTGGAGGTGCTCAATTCACAAAGCCGTTGCTTTTAGGAAGTAACTACCTTGTTCCCGGATTACTCATGAAACCAGTGATTGCTTGCTGTTTGCTTTGGGTTTGTTTGTTTTTTGTTTTGGTGGGTTTGTTGTTGAGGTTTTTCTGTTTGTGGGGTTTTTTTGTTGTTTTTTTTTTGCTGTTGTTGGTTAGTTGGTTTTGGGTTTTTTTTTTAAAAAAAAAACAAACCTAAAGATGTCCTTTGTAAAATGATCTGTTCTTGGTGTTGCTCTAGCATCGTGTACACCAAGGATTTGGACTGTTTGACGTGTGCTTGGCTGCAGGGAACTTTGACAAGTTTCTTATCCACCCCAATGCTATCCCCCACTCAGACAAGATTGTTCATTTTAGGAGGATTCAAAATTTGCAGCTCAATGCTGCAAAAAGCTCTTGTGTAATGTATACTTTGCCAGGATGGGAGAGCTGTGGTAGATGTGTTTCTCCTAGTGCTGATGTTTGAAGCTTGGTTATTCCTCTGAGGGGCTTGCTGCTGAGCGCATCCCTGAGCATTAACCCTGATGCTCTCCTAAATATTTGCTCATACCCAAGAGATCTGACCAAAACACATGGTGCTTATTGATGGCTGTGTTGGCCAACTTATCCCACACACCCCAGTGATTTCTGAGTTGAAAGGGTGGGCTATTATAGGCTGAAATAAATTCTGGGACATGAGGACTAATGACACCTGCTGGTTTGTGTGCAGTGGGCTTGAGATGAGAGCTGTGCTGCACATAGGGATCTCTTCTATAACAGTATTTCTACTCAGTCCGAATAAGGAGATACGCTCTAATGAAGAGACTATCTTGCCTTGACTTTAATCCTCTCCAAAGTCTTTATTCAGCTGCTACCTTACATAATGAAGTGAAGGTTACATTTTACAAATGACCTTCTTGTGCTTCTGAGTGAAAGGTGAACAAGTAAGGATTAGCAGTCAAGTCTAGGTGATTTTTTTTTTCTTCCCCCCCCCCAGTACTGGTTGCAGCCGCATAAAATCATAATTACATTAAAAGGCCCAGTCATTTTATGTGCATTGCCTGCTCCACGGCTTCTAAGGGGAGAATGCACCAGGAGGGAGAATAAAGCAGCTCATATTTTCTAGTTATGCCAAATGCTTTTTCCATCAAATTTCTTGACTACCACTGCTGTTAGTGTAGCTCAAGGCTCGAGCAGGGTGTGTGATGAGGTGCACCATTTCCAAACTTCAATACAGATGATCATTTCTACCTGTCTGCCTTGCCAGGGTCATCACACTTCTTTCAAACTGTGGGTCTTGCTGTGGTAATTAAAGTGCTCTGTGAGTGCTTTGTAACAGCTCCCCATCGCAACCTGGAAATTGCTGGCAGTTTGTCAGATGGAATACAGTGTGTGCTGGAAGGAGAGTTACACCCACCTAAAGGCTTAGTTTGAAATACTTGCCATGACTTTTCCTCATATTCTGGCTCGGTTGATGGTCTCCTGGTCTTCCCTCACCCAGTGTCTGCCCTCTCCACTCCCAGCTTTCCCCAGCCTGATTGGGAAGAGGACAGTGGAAGTTGTTTTAAAGGCAGGGTGTTAGGAAATGCTAGCAGTGGTGGTCAGCCTGACTTGGCCGCAGACTGACGAGGGGAAGCCAGTGGGTATTTTAGTAGTGTGGATAAGCTTGGGGGCATTTGTGCAGATATTGAATTGATCTCTGCCTGCTGGACTCCTTACAGGTACACATAACTGAGCAAGTAACCAGTTTTTCTCCATTTCCTGGAACTACTCACTTGCTCAGGCCTGATTCTTGAGTGCAGCAGCTGCCTCAGGTTGAGAAAAGGGAATGCGATGCCTTCTGCCACACAGGCGTTTCCAGACGTGCAGTTTATCTGGCAGAGTTAAATGGATCTGGACAAATAGTGAAAACAATTATTTGTGAATATTTTATTAGAAAATATCAAAAATTCATTGAATAAATTATTCAGCTTCCATATGACTAGTCCTGCCAATGATAGGGAAGAGCCTCACACACCAAACCAGGCTGCTGGGTGGGGGAGGCTTCAAGCACTGCTGGCAGCAGGTGGCTGCTGGTTTCTGGCTTAGGAACAATTGCATCCATCCTAGCTAGGGTCAGCCCTTGAGCCATGCTGAGCCAAGGGCAGGAAGGGTCACTGTCTCAAGGACTAAAGTGGAGACAGACCCCAGCAGTGCTGTGGGAGAGGTATTTCAGTGCCCTGGCCAAAGCTGCTAACTTGCAGCCAAACAAAGCAATGTTTTACAAGCAGGTCTGGCAGTCTCCTTCATGGATGTCTCTTGGTTTTGTTCGGGTTTTGTTTGTTTGTTTTAGGTGAGAGTCTATGACCTCCTGCAGTACGAGCATGGGCCAGATGATGTTCTGATCCTAGCTACTGATGGACTCTGGGATGTGCTGTTAAATGAAGAAGTGGCAGAAGCTGTCACTAACTTTCTACCAAACTGTGACCCTGATGATCCCCACAGGTTTGTGCTCATCCTCGATTCTCTAGCTTCTCCACAAAACACCACATTCTGGTAGTGTATTTTTGTAGAAAGTATGATCTGAATAACATTCAGTAAACATGCAACACTTAGAAGGCATTTGTATAACTTGTATGGAGCCACTACAAGGAAATTTGAGGGTTTGGGCAGGAGGTGGGGGGATATGTTGTAACTAAGAATTGCCTGCCTTCAAAGGAATAGTTGTGGGCTAATGGCCTCTTGGCATGGAATCTATTTTGTTTGCTGTACTAGGTCCTGTGGAAACTTTAGCCGGCTGAAGTCTTAGAATAACATGGCAATAGGTCTCTATCTCCAGCAGTCACAGGACACCACTTAACTCTCCTCTGGATAGCCCCTTACTACTAAAGATTGTTTTTCACTAGGACATCATCAGCATCTCTCTCTCACTCTGTATGTTTGCATGTATAATACTGCACAGTGCATTTCCCACTTATTCCTGGTCAAGTTGTGACCTGATTTGTGCTGCCAGCTGCAGGACAGGTGTGGTGACAAAACAGGTGGAAATAGGTAGAAAGTCTGACTCTGTTCATTTACTTGGATTCTGTTTCACCTCTCGCTTGATGACTTTCCATCTTTAAAACATCTCATCAAGCAAACAAGCTCCCAAACAAACAGCTAGAGCTGTGTCTGCCTTGAGTGAGTCCATCAGTCTGTCTGCTGCCAAGTTCAATGCTGCCATGAATTAAAACATTATGCTAGAGATCAGTCTCTCACTTTTGTAAAAGGGAGGACTGAAAGTGGAAAGAGCTTTATCCTTCCTTAGGGACTGTTAGGAAGGAAAGTGTGTGTTGTTCCTGAATTCAGACCTGGCCGTCACCGTCTTCTGCCCTTGCCCTGGTCTGAATGTGGGGAAAAGAGCTTTTACCCATCCCCAGTGGCCTGCAGAAAGCAAAGCTTTAGAAATAAGCTCTGGGATATCTCAGCAGCCAAGTGAAAACACAGGACGATGTGAGACCTCAAGTTACAGTTCTTCAGATGTGGCAACTCTTGAGGTCATCGGGAAACCCATCTGAAATGCTGCTTGTTTCTCATATTTCTAAGCAGTCATCTTCACAGGGCCAGTCCTGTTCTCCATCAGCAAACAAGGAAGATAACTGGGTATGGACACCCTGACAACCGCTTGGGTTTTAAAGTGAGAGCAGCTCCAGAGTAACTTGCGAGCATTATTTTCTTGCCCTGAGACTCTGAATGCAAAAAGAAGTTTTGCTGCACGCACTCAATAATCAGGAGAATGGACGATTAGCATGAAGCTGCAACTGAAGTATTTTGACCTTCCCCACCTCCTCACGATGAAGAGGAGATGTGGTATGAATGACAGCCAGGGCTGTCTCTGCTTCAGCAAGACATGGAGGTGTCTCTGCCCTCTCTCTGGGAGGAGATCAGGCAGCATTAACAAGGGCACTTCCAGGGCCTCTGGCACTGCTCTGCATATATGTCTAGCCCCAGTCATTTTGGGAGATTAGTCCCTCTTTGTGCCAGTGGAAGTATAACATACTCCAGAATTGGGCCTGTGGTATTATAAGTTAGAACAAACACATTTATTGGTGTTTGACCTACTGGTCTATGAATGGACATCTGAACTGAAAATTGATTTGTTCTTTTAAGTAACTTTGTGCCGGGTCATTTGGAGTCTTACAAATAGTGGTGGCAAGACATTTCTCATGCCAGATTGCAAAAGGTAATTAGAGCAGTCCCTCATATAGTTTACAATGATATTTATGAAAATTACCTTTGTGGAATTGCTCTTGCTGCTTGGTTGTAAAGAATATTTAAAGGGTTTAAAGTACTGTGTGAGAGGTTTTATGTAATTACTTCACAGTGGTCCAAATGAGGTATAACTAATGAACCTACAATAGCATAACAGCTCAGATTGTGGAGCTGTGTTCATTCCTCTCACTACTCAGTGACAGGAAAATATCTTGTTTGCACATTATTAGTGTTGTGTTTAAAGGAAATGTTACCCCAGAAAATGTCAGGTTCTGTGATCGGTGTTCTGACATAGTCTGTGTTGAGGTGATCATCTGGAAATGTAAAATCTCTAGGGATGGAGAAAACTTGTGAGAATGTAAGAGACTTGTCCCCTGAGTTTGCTAACATTGTGGTCTTCTGGAGAACCTACCAGTGGAGCAGACCCTGGATCCACCTGACCCAGTAGCCTACTTACTCCCTGACAGTAGCATATAAAAAAAATATATATATATATATAAAAAGAGAGAGATAGAGAGAGAAAGACTTTAGAGCTGCAGAGTACTTATCTGTTATGTAATTATCTCTTTGTGGGAACAACATCCCTCCCATTTGAATTAGAAGTCATTTCATAGCCTGATGGATAAGAGCTTACAGCCCTCAGCAATGCTCTTGGGACTCTCTGTTGCTGATATTTACTGTCAGAACTGTGAGTGTTTGTTACCCACAGAAAAACATCTTTGAATCCTGTCAAATGTAGCATGTGCATGGGCATCTCCAAGTGCAGGGAGAGCAAAGTCCTCGGGTCTGTCTTCACCCAGATGTGCAGCAGACATAGCCTCAGGGGACTGGGGGACTGTTGATGGACACAGACTCGATTAGAGAACAGTTCTGCCATGCAGGCTGCGATGGAGTGAAGAAGTTGGAGTGAAGCTGGATTTCTTAGCCCACTCATTTCTTATGGGTATTGTGGCAGGCAAAAGCACGAAGGGGACCTTGAGTGAAGAACAGGTGGTAGCAGCACACTGCTGCTTTCCATACACCTTTTCTCTGAAGAGGTATGAAGATCGAGAATCATGACTTTTGCCCATTGCCTTCATGTGCACTTAAACAGTTTTACCCACTGACCTTGAGAATTTTATATTTCTCATTCTCCTGTCCTTTCTTGTTTCCTCTCACCCTCTCACTCACACTAGCTAGAGATTTATGAGGATTCTGGGGAGTTGTTCCACCCCTCCTGGGTGTGAAAAGATAAGCTACTCAGACAGAAGTATGTTTCCCCCACTGTCACCATTTTTTCTGCAGTACTTTTGCTGATCAATACTGAAAGTTTCAACAGAAGGAAAAGAAAACATGCATATTTCTTCTTAAAACATAGAAGTTGTATTCCAGAGAGGCTGTTCATTAGGAGGAAGCGGATACTTTAAAACTACTTCAGCAGTTCTCTAACGCTGTCTCCAACGGATGAATCCCAAGTTCACAGCATTGTAGAATAAAGCATTCGATAATGGACTGCTGCTGCTATTCATCTACAGGTACAAGAGACTCACCCTATCTCCTCTAGTGCCAAGTTGAACAGCATCACTTCAATTCAGCTCCACATAAGGAGAAAAAAACATGTTACCTCACTGCTGCCTTCACCTATTCTGTTTTCTTTGCTTAGATGTGCTGGGTTTCTTGTTTATGTCACAGTCTGTCTATGGGAGAACTTCTGATTTATTAAAATTCCTTTTCATTTTATCTTGCCCTTTCCAAACATTAAGCAGCAAAAGCTTTGCACAATCAAGAGCAATAGACATATCCTTAGATATGGGGAGCCATATCTAAAAATGAGGTAGGCAGAGTTTTCTTCCAGAATGATGTGTGTTTTCTTCTCCTAAATTCTGACAATAGCTGAGGAATCTTTGGAAAAGATTCTCTGGCCAAAATTCACTCAGCATGAGACATGCTGTGAATAAATATCCCAGTTTCTCATTTGCCATGTTTAATCCTTTTGTTCCTTAGCCCTCGTCCGATTTGGGGAACAGGGAACGCAAGTATGTATGTTTGGGTCTTTTCCCTTAGAAAATACAATTTCTTGCTGCCATAGGATAGTATAGGCAGTGCGTCTTGTTACATCCTGCTGTTACAGCTTGAGGTCATTGGTACAGACCGAGAATATGCGGACACCATGCACGTGTGTGTGCAAGTGCATGTGTTAGGAGTACATGCCTAGGGATCTTTCTCTTATTGCTAAAAGGAAATCTTTCACCAAAACTGGTGAGGGCTGGAAATTTTATCACACTACCATCAGGAGCAGAGGGTGCATTGCTTCTTTACAACATTACTTGGGTTTATCATCGAGCCTTTTGGGTAGTCAAATGTTGGATCATTCACAATGAAGAAATCTTTCTAGTGGAGCAAATAAATCTGTTCCTGGTTCAAAAGAGTCATGTGAGTATAAGGCACCAAAACTGTAGAAACAAAACATAATTGGGTTTGTTTTTTTCCCTTCTCTTCTCCACACGTAATGAATAAAGTCTTTACTGATAGAAATTACCATTTAAGAATGCATTCTCTGGTGAAATTTCTGGGGTTAGAGCAATCCTGGATACTCAGTAAACTCCTCCCCCTGCTTCTGATCTATGCAGATGTTCTTTGTTGCTGTTTCTCAGATGGGATCTGGGCAGATCCTCCCTAAAAAAAAGGGGGTCCTGACATGCAAACCCTTCTTGTCCTTCCTGGTTTCTGGAAACTACAGCCATAGGGTTCTTTTGTGTCAGTCTTTTAACTGTTTCATTCATTTTTAATTATCAAATCATAGAAAAACTTGCCTCCACCCAACCAAATTCAAAACATCTCAGCCAGGTATGTTGGACTGATGAAGAACATGTAACTGTAGCTGTTCAATTTTTGTGAGATTTGTTTCAGAGGAAACATCTGAGTACACAGATATATTGATGTAGTAAAGTGATAAGGGAGAACATGTCGGACACATAACAGAGCTCAGTTATGCACCACTTATTAGACATCCTTCTGCCCCCCAGGTAGCTTCTGTTAAGGACAGAAAATAATTCCCATAAATCCAATACCACTCAGCCCAGCACAGGCTGGGAGTTTTGAAGCAACATGAAGCTTGGTATTTCACTAAATTAAGCACTTGACAACTCACATTCATGCAGTTTTCATTGAACTCATAAATGTGAAAGAACTGTGGGACTCTGATAATCTGGCTGTATTAACTGTAAGTTTCCTTTTCCAGTTTCTGAATAAAAGAGATTTAAAAATCATTCCTACAGTCAAGGAAAACAGACAAATTAGTCTGCTTGGTTTAAAGTGTAATTTGGATTTTATTTTTAGTGCTGTATTACTTGCTTTCAAATTACTTTGGTTTAGTTTGTCTGAAGTAGTTAAGCTATGTGTGTTTACCTTCAGGTGTATCAGTGAACAAGGGTATAGTTTTCAACAGCAAGTAGTGTTACTTATTTGGTGTCCTTAGTTTTTCAGACTGCTGCTAGAAAGCCAGTTTATTAAGACAAGTGTGTTAATATTTTTCTGAAAACTGGTAAAGCCAGACACCCAAAGTGACCAGCGACATTTTGATAGATTGACGCCTGTCAAATACCTTTAAATTCTGATGGAGGAGCTGTCACTGAACTGGAACGGGTTGTTTTGTGGGTGTGCTGCAGTTTGCATTTCTTATTCCCACTTCTAAAACACTGGGCAGCTTGTCTTCATAGCTCACAAGAGTAGATTTGTCAGGCTCTGAAAAAAAACACTTTCCTCACAGAGATGAGCACTCCCTGGCTGTATTCTGCCTTTTCCACAGGTACACGCTGGCGGCACAGGACCTGGTGATGCGAGCCAGGGGAGTGCTCAAGGACCGAGGCTGGAGAATATCCAACGACAGGCTGGGCTCTGGAGACGACATCTCTGTCTATGTCATCCCCTTAATACACGGGAACAAACAGTCGTGAAAGTGGCATCAACAGTGGTTATAGGATGGGGATCATCTTGGGAAGGGCCTGTAAGAGACAATATGTTTTTGGTGATCTGACCAGGACACTTCCAATTGATGTAATCTACTCAAAACGAATGCTGGAGGGGTATTTTTCTGCCCAAAAGGTAGGGCTCTGCACATATACTGTATATGATTAAAGATAACCCTTAAGATTATAATTTCCCTATAGAAATGGTTTTGGTGCTTAACGGGAATGGGTTATAAATGCTGCTAGCATATTATGGATACTGTCATCCCTCCATGTGGGGAATTAATTTTTTTTCTCAGTTTACCGTGTAGCTTGGAAGAGCCATTTCAATTGTGAAAGTAGGAGTATCAGAAGCCAAGAAGGCTCTTGAAACCTACCCCCAAATATTCAGATGGTGACTTGGGTCACATGTCATTTAAAATTAACTATATATACATGTATGAGACTTGAGAGTTCTCCAAAAAAGTTGCATTCGTGATTTACCTATGGACAACTTCAAACTTGTATAATCCTTTGACCCCCCATTTTCCTCTCCTGTCTCTTCTTCAGTAGACTATGCTCTTGTATTTTAGTAGGAAAACTGAGAATGTTTTCAGACTGACTCTTGACTGTTTACTGCAGCTACAACAGCCACCTGCAAAATTGTCCAAGAGAAACAGCCCATTGTCCTGTATGGCAAGATTTATTCTGGTGTGAGGAGTTATTTGTCAAGATTTCCTGTTGTGTTTATACCATGACTATAGAGTGTGCAAACTCAGCTTCACGTGATGTTTACCTGGAGGCCATGGTTTCTTTGGGATCAGAGATTTTCATTCATTGAATGGTTCTGCTTACTTTATCCTATTGAAAGGATCCCTGACTGTTCTGCTTTTGCATCTATTGCGATTCAGTAAATTTATTTGGGGTTCCCGAGTGGTTTTTTTTAGTTGCATTCCTACTTCAAGTGGTAGTATTGTTCTCATTATCAGTTTGGGTACAGATAGTGATCAATTTAAAAGTCATTTCACATCTTCCTGCCTCACTTACTCAATATACCTTTGCCTGCTTGACTTGGTGATCAGAAAGTGACAGCTTATAACTTTCTGTCCTCTTGGTATAGAGGACTGTAGTCAATGATCAAAAGATCACTGTGATAGATACAAGCCCTTGGCTAGCTTCAGCAGCTTATTTCCTAACAGTGATAAATCAATTTAAATAAAGAAAAATCTGAGTAAAACATTATCAGAATGAAACAATAATGCAAGAAGGAAACAAATGAGCCAATCTGCAGCTTAACCTGGCTGCCTGTTCTTCAAGAAGGCAACTCTTTTACTCATTAACAAAAGTTGAAGAAAAAGCCAAAAATCAGAAGATTCTAGCTTATAAACAGGTATATTGGCCAGGGAGCCAAGTCCAGCCTTCTTCTTTTGGAGTTGCTCATCTGGTTTGTACTTCTTGGACAGCCAAAAGATAGAGAACTGACATAATTGTAGGACACCAACTAAAAAAATGTGTTCTTTGCAAAGGAGAAAGAGGATGCTGTGCCCTTTGCAGGCTTCCTCCTGAACAGGCATGGCCTGAGGCTTGCCAGGTCTGTAATTTATAATGTGCTATGTAAACACAGTGCAGTGTGTACATGGTATAGCTGCCCAGATGCTCCCTTTTGATTGCATCTGGAAGTACATGTGCAACAGTCTTGGTGGATTTAAACTACCCTTGCTCTCAGTCTCTAGACCCAGGAGGAGTTTCAGGTTGAGAGCAGTCAAGGCAGAGCATGGAACGGCTCAAACATGCAGTGAACTGCGTTATGTTAGCCTGAAAACTCTTCTGTGCATTCCCCAGTGCCTGCATGTAATAAAGCTGTGCAGAACACAGATGTTTTATAATCTAGAGCTTCAGCATAAGTCAACAGCATATCTGATTGTGTTGTCATGCTTTATCTATTTTATTTTTTTTTTCCCTTTTACCTCTTCTGTGTGCAGCTGGGTGAAAAGAGAGGGTTGGAGTCTAGAATATTTTTCACATGGCCCAACATATGTTTTAAAGTTTAAGCAAGAGATTTTCTCTTGCACTTCTTTTTGGCCTAATAAACTTGTAAACATGCTTTTCATGCTTTGTGTAACTCTTGTTGTCTCTTTGCAAATGCAGGTGTGTAGTCCTCCAGCAATTCAGATCCTCTTTTACAAAGAAACTAATGCTGGCAATTCCATCAGAGTTGTCTGAGCAGCAAAGCAGCTAGTACTTGCTGGTACCAACTACAAGCCTGAGTCAAATATTTCAGTGCTCATGCATTGTTAGTCTTCATTATATGGTAACATGGTGTCAAGACACAAACCAGTCATTATAAAACCACTGAGTACAATACGGTGGAAATAAATTTCCAGTGTAGCGTTTGCCAAAATTTGAAAGTGAAACCTCATGACAATGGAAAATGCACCTTCTCATTCAGGGGTGTTTTTAAACATACCCCTGGAGAAATGGCCTAGAAGAGAGCATGACCTGGTGGGAGCAAACTGTTTGGTGACTTCTTAGAGCAAAATCTTGTGGTTACTTTGTGAATCAGCCTCCACTATGTTTTTTGTTCACCTGAGGTATTGCTGTCAGTCAGCCTGCTTCTCTGCAGAGACTGGGCCCAGGCTGAGCTGTGTTAGCTGTGAGCTCCTCTCCTGGAAAGGACAAAAAGTATAGTTGCAATAATTAACATCAATTAGCAGCAATAAATTCTGAGGACTTTAAAGAATAATAAAAAGTTTCCTGCTCAGATGTATGTGACTAAAACTATGCTGCGATGCTTTGTGTTTTGCTTTGCAATGTCTGTTACACATTTAGGTACTTTCCTCCCTAGAGTGTCTCTGGTGCATCTCTTGATACGCCACATTAGTACTTTGGGCTTTCACTTCTATCTGCTTTCAGTAGGAGCTTCTTGCGTGCCTGCTGTGGTCTGTGCTCTGCTTCAAGGCATCGTCTAAATACACACACATACCACAGCCTCATATAAAGAGGAGGAAGAGTCATTTATTGGGGAGGCATCAGGTGAGAAGCAAGGATAATGAAAAGCATTTCCAATTCCCTTTATAGGTTAATTTGGCAGTTGCAGCATTAGAAACCATTGATGGCAGGGTGGCTCATGGTGCCCAAGTACCATTTTTCAGGCAGGCCCAGAATGGATATTGACATGTGCAGACCTGCAGCTGCTCTAAGCCTCAGTGAAGCTCCCAAGATAGGAGGAGACAGCTCACCTCTCAAGTTAGACACCAAGTCTAAATTTTAGATCCTTGGCACACTGAGTTACTGCCTGTTGCTGGCAGTGCCACGGTTTTTTTGCCAGTGACGTGCCCCAAGTATCCAAAACTGTTTAAGCCTTAGCAGCGAGGAACCTCACTCCTGAGTTGCACCTGTATTCATATTGGTATTGCACAGTGCTGTGTCTTTGCCTCTACAGGGGCACTGCTAAGAAAGTCAAGCAAGTTCTTGTCCTTCCTTGGAGAATGGTAAGGAAAGGAGGTAGCCTGTCATATAATTCAGGTTATCTGACAGTGCATTGTAACACTGTCTTCTGGTGCCTAGTCCAGTCCGGTTTCCAGAAACTCAAAACCAAGAAGCTTCTACTGGGCTCCTGTGATACTATTGCAGAAGGTAGTACAGCCATTTTGGACAATTTTCTCTTGCGCTACAGCCTAAAATCTTCATTGTTTAACTTGTTGAAGAAGGTGGTTAGAAATTTCATTTACACCTCAAGTGAGGAGCACAGTCATCCTTTGGTATGTTAAGGTAATGATAACTTCCATCATGAACACAACTAAGTGTATTTGACTGAGAGGGCTGATGTTGACTGGCTTCATGCTGGAGAAAGAGATATTTTTTGGGGGGGGATTTTTTTTTTTAATAACTTCTGAAAGCAACAGGGCTAACAAGCTAAAGGAAAAGTCATCAGAGTCTGGAGTTAGAAGTGTATTTCCATGTTAAAGTTACTTCCATGTTAAAATATGACAAGGGGCCTGTGAGGTACGGTCAACTCTCTGCCTACAGGATGTATTTGAAGAACTGCACTTGGCATTTGGGCAAATTTTGGCAGATTTTGGCTTTGAACTTTTGCTATGTTTTTAAAGAACACTACACCCTCCCACCAACTCTGCTGTGCCCCCCTCCCTGCAGGGTTTTGCTTTTATTTTCCATTTTATGTGCAAATACTTCCACCATTCTTATATCAAACATGAGTGGCAAACTGTGTGGAATTGCTTCCCCTCTGACATTTTTGGTGTGTAAATAGTTTTTCTCCCTGTGTCCTAGATGATACATAGAGAGAATGACCAATGATGCTGTAACTGTGCTGCTGTATATCTGCCTGTGATGTACTTGAAGGAGGATGCCCTTGTTCACCTCCACTCTCATCCTTTTTCCTTTGGTGTTTTGGGTTTTTTTTAACCATTGCTGGTGGTTTTCTTTCATAGGTGTCTTTATTTTGCTTTGGGACATTGGCTTTTTTTTTTGTTGTGGTAGCTAATAAAAAAACCAACAACCACCTTTTCTTTTCCCTTAAGTGGATGTCATCTTGTTTTAAGACTTGTACAACTGTCTAGGTTTGATATGTCCTGAAGAATGGCGGGCCTGCTGGAGGAAGGTGTTCTGGACCAATGTTCTTCTGCTTTGTGACTGTGAAATGTTAATCTTTTTGTAACCTAAGAACAAAAAAATGTTTAGTAAAGGGATATATTTTGTGTTTTTTGAAACTTTTCAGTGCAATGAACGAAGGAGGAGGATGCTGAAGAAGTGTATGTGCAAAGTTTTAAAATAAAATTTTAAATTATAATATATATCCATCTATATCTATAACCATTGTTATTCTGCCTTTCTCCTGAAGAGTATACCTAAGTCTCTGTGTGTGTGTATTACTAATTGTGCAGTACGGATAAGTAGCATTCTCTGCATTACAAGGGAGTGGATGATTCACGGATAAAAAGGCTCACTCTTGATTGAATGAAGTAAATCCCCATGAGGTGCATTAGCATATGGGTTTACCTTGAAGAGTTCAGCTGTAGGATAACCGCAAGAGCTGTGTGCCGCCATCAGATTATGATTCATCCCTCAGGCTGCCAGCTGCCATGTTCTGACTCAATGAAAAGCTATACAAAGTGATCAGTTATCAGCTCCCTGTGGCATGAGACATTGGGTGTAATTTTTGAAATTGCAACATAATTGGAGTAAGTTTCCCCTCATCCTTAGTTCCTTAGGAATCAGTGTCTCAAGTTGTGCTCTTAAGTTTATGTTAAAGTAAAACCAAGGGTAAATTCATAGGTTCTACTGAAGCAAGCTGTCATGCTTAGTAACTAAAGATGTTTTTGAAGATACCAAAAATTCAGGAACTAACACCAATCTCTCTGCATTGTACCAGCCAGAGCCATGGACAATGACCATCTGGGTTGCCAGCAAGAAGATGAGAGCTGGGCATGTATCTACGGTTCATATCTTTGAAATATTGCATTGTAGCACCAGAGGTTCTCCCAATTCCTACTGTACCTCACACATAGAAGAGTAGTGAAAACGTTTGTTCTATTGCTATCCTGCTCTCTAAAATGCTGTGTATGCCAACTGTGTTCACTAACGGAGAGAGTGCAAAGAGAAGCCATTTATTTGTTACTTTTACTATGGGTCTTCTCACTCTTCTGTTAAGCCCTTAAGTTCATTAGTGCAATCCAACCACCGTGTCACATTTAAAATTGCAGTGCAAATAAAAATTCAGCACAGCTTTGCCTCCCTCACTGGTGTCAGCTGAATATGCAATTGTTGGTAGCACACAGTGATAGGGAACTGGTGCATGTCAAGTGCACCGCCTCATCATCCTATTGCTTTCATATCTCTTATGCCCTAAATTCTGTAAGCTTGTGGGTCAAGTAGAGCTGTTAGTTTCATTTTTTTTTAGGTGATAGATATAACTCTTCTAATTTGGACATCAGTTTCTATAATTCCTGTAGGCAATAAATCAGTGCTTAGCCAAATAATATATTCATGGTATTCTACTGAATCTGCTCAGTTAACGCAACATAAGGGAACAATCTCAGTAATTTCTTATATTTTGTACAGTTTCTGTAAAACCAAGGCCTGAAGTTTCATCCTCTTAATGTATCCTCATAGAGCAATGTACCTTCACAAAAAGTTTACTACTTTATGCTATTACACTGCAGCTTTTATTGATTCCAGAGTTTCTCTTGTGCTTTCCAGGAAGGCTTCTTATATAAACCAACATTACTGCACATCCTGTTCTTGTTAGGAGGCAGGACAAAGGCTTTTTAAAAAAAATCCTCCACTTTGTAAAATAAAGGATGCCATAACTTTTTAGGGACATAAAATGATTTCTGGAGAAATTGTGCTTTGAGGGTAAGGTTAGTAAAAAGAAGCATAATCAACATAGACAAAATGTGTCCACAGGTAGATAAAGAACAAGTGATTTTGAGACTTCATTTAAGAAGAATAAATCATAAATTTGAAGCTGCCAAAATCATCTACAGCACTCTGCCACAAAATATTGCAGGGAAAGGGAGAAAGCTGCAATAGAAAAATTGGATCTTTACTGCAGCTAATTTAAGACTGATTATTTAGATGCATAGACAGGAGAAGTCTGAAACTTCATAAATTTGAGGCCACCTAAGAGTAGAATTACATTCCTTTTCTTTTGTGCATAACTTCTCGGGCTCTAAAGAGTCAATATGTCCCTTATATTTACCCCTAAGCATTTATTCCCTTAAGCAATAGAAGGCGAAAGGGAACACCTTGTGGTGTTCTTCTGTAAAGAGGCACTACAAGCAGCTGTAATGGTTTGGCATCATCCCCGAGCTTCACAGTCATCCCTGGATTTACCAGTCTGTTGGTTGGGTTTTTTCTTGTCTGCGGTAGATCAAGGCCTTTCCCAACATGCTGTACTCCAACAGAGCATCTGTCTGCTTTTTATATGCTATGGGTGCTATTGTTCCTTCCTTTCTTCCTTCTCCTTACTGTGTTCCTCTTTGATTCAAAACATTTTGGAGTAGAAAAGTGCTGTTTCAGACATGCCACTGAGTCCTTGGCCATCCACTTCCCTCCCACTGCTCACTTCCTATAGGTACTGACACAGCATCACAAGCAGAGCTGGAATCACTGGTAGCCAAAGAGAAACCTCACAGAAAGGGAAATTATTTCTTCAGTAACCTAACATTACTTCAAAACAAACTTAATGTGTGTGTAAGGGGAAACTAATGATTTAAACTTGATTTCAGTGGGATCTACTTTTTGAACTGTGGTTTCCCCTGTTCCTTTGTCCAGTTATTCTCCAGGGAAACTTCTTAGCAACTGAGGAGCTGACTGGAAGATCCAAAGGTTATCACACAAGCTCAGATTCAGCATTTAGCTTCTGATACAACAGTGATTACTTATTGCTGTAATTATTGCTACAACTTTCTGGGGACTATACAAGAAACCTGAATGTTTGCCCCTTTTCCTTTTTTTTTTGCTTTAGGACAGTAAGACTTAATAATATGGAAATTCTACAAGATATCCATGAGTAAAATTAGAAGAAAAGATACTGGTTTTCCCATGAGATTAAACTGCTGAAGACAAATGACTAGGCAGTCACCTCATGAAGCAGCACAAATTGTTCCTAAACAGAGAGCATTTCTCTGCCCAGTCTAAGATTCAGTAAAGCTCAGGGTTGTAAAAGCAACTGAAACACCTCCAGTCATTTCAGTCTCTTCAAAAATTTAGGCTGAGTCTGCCCATCCAGAGCCCTTAAATGTGCGTTAGTTTAATTTTTAATCCTGCAGCCCATTGCAGCCTGAACACCTCAGCAGATGTGGGCTGAGGCAGCTGTTTCAGGGTACAGGGCAGTATCACAGCATGTACCTGGATGGGGAAGGGGAGACAAGAAGCAGCCAAATCCAGATGCAGTTTTCTAGTCTCTAGAAGCAGACAAACCAATTACCTCAAATAGGGAACTACTAAAGAATGTACAAAGAGTGGGGGAATTGCTACATCCTCAGGCAGTTTAGACCTTGATTCCGAAAGATCCTCTCATCTCCACAGTGTGCCTGTTTACTTTGGTTCCTGGGTTGATACCGCAGCTAATTGCACTAAATGTCTTATTTCTTCCCATCCACCAGCTTTCCCTAGAGCTTTGTCAGCCAAATGTCAACTGCATCTTATCTAGCTGAGATCAAGGTACTCCAGAAACAAGCTCCTAGTACAAACTTCTTATGCTGCATTTTCTGAGGATTGCATTCACTTTGCTCCCAATTAAAAGTAATAAATTTACTTTGCTGGTCTTTGCACCCCCTCTTAGTGCTTGTTTTCCACCAGCATTCATGCAATTGAATTTTGTATCTGGGAGCTTAGAATATTTTAGATGAGCTGGAACATCATTCTTACCCCTCCTCTGCTTGAGCACCAGCATATAAGCAGTTGAAACGAGGCAGACAAAAATCAAAACACACCCTTCAAACTTAGTCTCATGTCCAGACATACTTCTCCTCTCCTTATAAATCAATGTTCTGTAGCTCTATCCAAGGTGCAGTCCTGATACTGCCAAGAAAACTTCCAGGTTTTTTTGGATAAACAGGAAAATGCCGCAATAAGGTTTCTTTGCAATAGTAAATCCACAGAATTAGGTCCTCATTTCTTATTCAGGTGTGTTTATGAATGGGAAAAATATTAAACAATGCTCAGACAGTAGATTATGCTGTGGTTACATTTTTCTAAGAATGGTGTTTTGGCAAAGGTCTGTTTAGTGCCAAAGGGAAAAAAAAAATGAAAGAAAGGAAAAAAAAATTAAATATTTATGGTTATGTAAAATATCCTTGTAGTACTTCTCTGCTACTGCTCCTGCAAGGTTTCCCTGGTGCTAGCTTCACTAGATAAGCAGGTAGTATGGGATTTAGGTACTCAGTCAATTAGGAAATGAGGAAGAAAACAGTCAAACTAACCTGAAGTCAGCTGTAATAGCACAGAGTTCCGATAAATAAGCACTTGAAGAATACTGCATTTATAACTTCATATATATTTATATGTGAATGTACATAGAAAAAAAATGGCAAGGAACTTCGAACAACAACAAAGATGCTGGAAAACGTGATCTGTTTGTGCCTATTCCAGGAGCTGAAAGCAAGCAACGGTCTGTAAATACACCTATTTTAGCAGTCAGCTACCCAGAATACAGGTAATGTATACGTTTGTTCTTTTGTTAACAAACCCTTCACCTTTCAGGAGGATTAGTGGGGAAGAAATAGCAAGTCACCCCTTTCTCCAGGTGCCTCATTCTCAGCTGCAACAAAACTGAGTTCTAAAAATTCAGCTAGGAATAACTCTGTTTTGTTCATCCTTTGGAGTTGTTGACCACTACCTCCACGGTGAAAAGCTTCCTATATCCACAAGTCCTGGAAATGCACCATCAGATGGCTTGGTCCCATGAAGCTGTCTGCCCCTGGCCAGCCGCAGGCATGTGAGCCTCCCGGTGATCAGTGGAGACAATTCTTGCGGACCAAGGTTCTGCAGTGACTAAACAACAGTAGGACACAACCACTTAAGTAGAGGGTTAAGTCCTTCAGGATATATCCTCTTTTTTTTTAAAAAAAAATCCCACTTTGTTTTTTTCATAAAAGCAGTGTTTGCACGCTACCCAAAACAAGTCTCAGGAGGAAGAGCACTAACTCCTGCAAACCTTTCACAACACTCACTGTTCCTCCACTCGGGAAAATGGAAAATAGGCAAGACTCGTCTCTCCTTCTGCCCTGGGAGCAGGCAAAGAAAAAAGCTTGGCTTTGACAGCAGTCAAGAACCTGAAGTGCTTCTGCACTTCAGGTCATGGTCTGCCTTGCAAACGGAGCCTGATAGTGAGGCTTGAGGTTTCAAGGTCTCCTTGTTGTGCTGGGCTATAGTTGGCATTCAGCTATATCACTGCTGTCACACAACAGCTGAAGTGGGTTTTGATGCTTTTCACCAATCTTTGTGTTGCTCCTAAAACCAAATGTGCAGAGGTTGCTGAAGAAATATCTAATTTTGTTTTTTAAATACATCTAGGGCCATAACATGATGATTGCATGCCAACCTCCCCAAACAACTGTTCAAACTCTCCCTTGCCCTCCCCCAGTAACATGCTACATGCAACAAGCCACTTGCTCCCAGGAAGGTGAATCATTTCTAAGAGGCATATTTGCAGGAAAAAACGCTTTGAGGGTGTTGCTGTGTCTCTGTGTGACCCACACTGGAGATAAAGCAGAAACCTCAACATTACAGACATATCCCAGGGTTGTGTTCACCAGGCAGTGGGGGAAGGATGTGAGCAGAGCATGAGCAGCTCTATTGCTTCATGTGAAAATAAACTGTAATAGCAATTAAGGGAAAGGAGTAGGAAATTAATAAGGCAGTAAAGATTTTTCCAAATTGGTCACAAACCATTGGTTTAATCCCTTGAAAAGCTCAGCTGACAAGGATTCTCTCATCCCTTTGTCCCCCTATCTCTTTCAATAATCATCCTTCTTCATGCAAATATAGATGGAAAGGGGAGAACAGTGAAAGGTTAAAATGGAAGCAGGCTATCTTTCATCGACATGGTAATTTTGCTGCTTGGCTCGATGCCAAATGCTCACTGCAGCCACTAGCTGCCATTCCAACATGACTGAAAGGATCTTTAATAAGAGTGTAAATAAAAGCCAGGCTGAGAAATGAGTTTTCCATCCCAGCAATCGCTGGCCTAACCTCTGCTGTAAATAGTCTCTCAGAGCAGCACAGATGGAGTACCAGCACCTGGGGATCAAGGCAATCTCTGCACAGTGCAATTTAAACAGCTGGGTACAATTGAAACACGAATTAGCAGGGATAGACAGAGGGATTCCATTTTGTGAGCTAGGTAAAAACAAATAATTCAGTCCTTTTTCCCCTTAAAAAAATTAGGAGGGGGGGAACTTTTGACATGATCTTGTGGGAGGTGCTCTTTGCTGCAGCTGTTAGATTAATTTAACCATGAGAATTTCCCACAAGGCACTGTAAAAACAGAGCCCTAATTTATGGTCATTGATTTAACAGCTTGAAAGTGATTTATCTGACCTCAGTGAAGATAGCGAGGACACCAGAAGAATGATCGGTCATTCTGGGCTTTGTGTGGCTGTGATTGGCCTTATTAATTTAGAGCAGAAGGTCTGTTTCAATGTCTTACCGAGACAGTCAAAGGCGGTTGGCAACTGAACCATTTTAGTATTTTTTTTTAAGCATTACTAATGCTGCTAAGTACTAAGAATTTATTCCACATGGAAAGGATCCTCATTAGTTAAGAAATGGTAAGGCTTCATTTAGAACTGCACACTAGCAGACGCCTGGTCTTGGATTAGCAAGTTGTTTTTTTCTTAAGTAATTTTTTTTTTTCTGTTGTTAGAAATCTAAAGCACACTGTGAAATGGAATTATTAAACATTACAGTAAATGAGAAATAGCTTCGGAAGAAATAAAAGAGGTTGGCACAAGAGATTGCTGGCTTTTGCTCTTTTTAAGGGTAGATTTCACAAACACCTAAATGCTTCACATATTTTATTTTTATCAGTCAGTTCTCTTTATGGAAGTTATAGAGCGTATCTGTTGACAAGAAAATATATGTAGGTTTCATTTCAGAAGAATATGCTTTTGGTTAGAGTGTGTGTAGTATGCACTACTGAAGTGTCACAACTGAGCAGTGCAATTCCTTTGCACAAATAGGAGGAGATAGGATGAAAGGCAAAGGGGAAGGTGAGTGCCTTCCCCTCTCTCCGGAAAGAACAACTGTTTTTAAGAGGGCCATAAAATGAAATACAGAAACTTTCAAAGTTTACCTACATCATAAAATTTGAATACAGAATAAAGTGTGTTTACACAAGTGTGCAAAAATCACACAGGATGTGCCAAAACTGTTTCTTATGTTTTTGAGCACTAACCATGAAAATGGGCTGGAAACAGTTTAGTACTAATTTATCTTGCCACCAGGACTGATGGGTGGATAGGTTAAATGTCACTGATTTGGATGGTTCTGCATTTCATTCACCACCAGATTATGCCCAGCTTTAAAGCCCATCTACAAGGATCTCAGTAATTGTCTTGCCACAGAGACAGAAATGCTGCTGCCTAAGATTTCATCCACAGGGGATGAATGCTTGCAGTCATTTCACTATCCTGATTAAATGCTATCTGACCTGAAACTAAGGTAGTCCACTTAATGTCCATATAATAGGGGGGGGGGAGAGAAAAAATATTTCAGCCCTCCAGAACAGGAAATAATAACAGTTATTTTAAAAAGTGAAAAGACAACATAAAACAATAAATCATGACATATGTAGAAAAGCTCCCACAAAAACTAATACATGTTGTCAAGAGATTGATGAATAAATGCATAAACCACTACCTAACTCACTAAATGGTTTTGGGGACATTCAACTGTAACTATAAAAACAAGCCCAAACCCCCACAGGAATAAACAAAGCTGAAGCCCACATTATGAACCTGAAGAATACAGAAAGCTACATGTTGGCCTGCACATCATCTTGCCATCTTCGTGTGTTGCCATCAATCTTTTTGTTCCCTATAGCACTCTATAGAGACATTAGGACAATGCAATAAATTATCTGCGATATTACTTGGCTTAAATTCACAATGGAGAAAAAATGGACAATAAAGTGAGTGGCACATTAAAATATTTCTGCACAGTTTTTACTGATGACAAGACTCCTAAAAAAAGCTGCTTCTTCCAAGTGCTAACCTGCATACCAGCAAGTCTTTGTTCCTCCCAAAATAACACTAGATATTTCTTCTCACTTAGAGCCCACTCTAGATGGGTTAAGATCTAATTCTGGAAAATTACAAATAAGCATCCTCAACAGGATAGACATCATGAACAGTTATAAAGGAATGACTATTTTTTAGCAAAGGGAGCACCTTTTTTTTGGATCCCTTAATTTACCACTGACTTCATTCTAACACTTGACACTATGGCATACATAGGTGTAAATGGGTCTTATAGGTTAGTGTAAAAGCACAACTATTTTTTATTTCGCACAGAAATGGCAACCCAAGAGACATTCTCTCTTAGGGGCTGTATTTCACATGACATCCTGCAATACTGTTCATCTCAGAGTTCTCTTGTTTAATATTCCTAAGGGTGGTTTAATTGGCATCTCAAAGGCCAAACTATGTGACTTCTTTACTGTTGAAGCATCAGCAGTTCAGACGAGAATATACAGAATGACAGTTGGCTTCTATTTAAAAAGCCCAAAACTTTGGTTACAGTGTTTGCAAAAAATATTCCTGCTTTAGAAAAAGCCAGAAGGACCATTTAAGATGACCAAAACTTGGAAAAAAAAAAAATGAGCATCATGAGGTGATCTGTTACACGTGCTCCTCCTTTTCTTTGAAATTCTGAGAACCATTTGCATGAAAAGGAGTCTTCAGTTTCCACAGAAGTGATCTGCAGACTAAGATACCGAGGTGTCAATGCGTTTATCATTAAAACAAGGAGACAGCCCCTTCCTCTGATGCTGCGTTGCCCTTTCTAGCTCTGATCAACCCACAACCCTCCCACTCCTACTTATGGTGTGCCTGCTCCCAACCACAAAGACCAGAAGCAGACTTCCCTTGAAAACCACGAGAAGGAAATCATCAACTGCCCAAGGCTGCAATTAAAGCTACATACAACCTAATTTTTTGTTGTGTTTTTTAAGTCTCTTAATTATCCCCACAGTTTAAGAAAGGACACTGATGCTGGACTCAAATTATGTGGCATGGCCAGGAAAAGCCCAGTTCTGTCTGAGGAGTGGATAGCATAAACAGAACAGTCTTCGTGAGCACCTCTCCACAATCTTCTAGTCAAAATGCTACACATCTTACAGAAAAGTGTTATGCCCGTAGAAACTCATAAAATATGTGCGAGTGAAAATCATGAGCTAAAAATATGGCACTCAGGGACACAGATAGGACTGCAGGCATGAGGAAGCATTGGGATTGAGGCTGGTGCCTGTGAAATCTGAATGTGCACCCAGTGACACCCACCACTGCAGTAACATGAGCTGTGGCACAAGCCCACACAGCACCTTGGCAGCACAGGCAGAGGTGCAGGCAAATGCCACCACAGGACACTAGCCACCACCATGAGAGTCAAAGCACTGGCGGGAAAGGGACCACACAAACCCAAAACAAATGTGCCTGTGCCAGCAGGTCAGAAATGCAGTGTTCTGCACACAACGCTCTAGCAGTAACATTGGCACCTGGAATGAACACTGTGCTCCGGTTTGCTTCAGTGCCAGGGAAAGTGCAAGAATGAAGTTTATAGAACTGAATTAAAATAGGGTGGATTTTTTTTGTTTACCTTGGCAGAAGATGTAATATTACTTGGAATGTCCTGGAGAAAGGATCAGTTCCAATAATGTACCCAGCCTGATTTGGTCCTCATGAAAAATATCTGTTAATTATTAGTCATGTGTACAGCATATTGCTTACAAGTGCAGAGGTAAGAGAAAGTCTCCGAGCAGACTCTTGGAGCTGTAGGACCACAATAAGTAATTTGCAAACCTCAATTTTGCTTCCAGGGAATGCATCTCAAAATAACTGACAATTTTGTTAAGTGATGTCATCAATAGCTATATGAAAGGAGTCACTGAGAGTTTTGCTGGAGAGGGTGTTTCTAAGTCATCAGTTGCTAGTTTGCAAACACATGATGTTACAACAGATGAAAAGCAGTACACAGCTGTCTGCAGATTAGCAAATAAAGTGATCTCGCAAACCCTCAGATATATGTGTGACTTACACATAAAAGCAGCCTTTTAGATTGGAAGAGGGAAAGATTGTACATGAAATACATTCATGTAACAGAAATTCTGAATACTGTATTTCATGCTCTCAGTCTCCTTCCTATGGAAAGGAACTAATTGGTCATTATCATCAGTGGTAAATATAGTCAGAGCTATTTAACTTAAACTTCAGTCTTTAATGGAAACATGCTTCATGTGTAATGTCATTATTCCTACCATCTTGCAGTCACAGCCATTTCTTGTGGCTATCATTAGACCGCCTTCCATCATCTGCATTGACAGAAAAAGGTAGACATGCAGGTTTTCAAGAAGAAAGAACAAAATTTCCAAGGTCATAACCTCAACACAATTGCCCTATGTTCTTAAAAACATCATGAAAGAACCACCATGAAATATTCTTGTTTTCACCATGTCCTCTTTTCTACTAATGACAGAATTTCTATTTTTTGAACAGACTGTTTGGATACCTGCTGATCACTCGCTATTGCCAAGTGACCCTGGGCTAGTTTTTAGCTTTCTGTAGATACTTTCCTACATGGAGATGAGCAAAAGTCCTTTAAAACTGGGACCAAGAATGATTTATGCATGTATCCCATTAGTTTAGGGAAGATCTTGAGTTTCATATGTTTTTCTTACATTGCTTTTTGTGTTTTCATCATGTTTTCTCCTCCATCAGACTAACCAAATCTCTAAACTACAGCTGACTGAAACTAGGATTTGCCAGGAAATAGAACAACAACAAAAAGAGTATCATTATAGTAGCAGCATTTCTGAAACCAGGGGATGAAAATCACTAGAACCTGGGGGACAACAGGGAAACCATGGAATAGCTGAAGAAGGTTGACAGACACCTACAAGCACAATCACAAAGACTTCATTTATTCTGACCATTTTCATTAAATGTCCCTCCACTGCACCGTATCTACACTAGCATTACAGTTATAGTTAAATCAGGCATCTGGCTGTCAGCTGAGATTTGTCAGCCATGTCTTGAGAACACCAGTTCTCCTAGGCTAAAGCCCTAGCATGCCACCACCTGGTGCTGCTGCATGGTAGGGAATGGGAAGCTTGAAGGATCTGAGGAACTGTACCAGTCAAGCCCGCTTTCCTCTGGATCTGTGCCTACAGAATGTCTCCTCATGTGGATTTTAAGGTAACTGGTAAGAGCGAGCTCTTGCATCCTTTCCGCTAGCAGACTCTCTTCTTTGTCTAGTTATCTAGATAAAGGCATATTTCCTTCAGCAACCTAGTATTTCTAATTTTTCTTCCTGATGGTCAACTATGGATGAAATAGGCCAATAGATTCAAGGTTCATAAGGAAAGATTAGCAGATGCACAATCACATAAATCTTATTTTCTTAGAAAGTCAGGTTAAAAGTGTTCAGCCATAGCAAAGTAATAGGTGACTATAGATTTGTTTTACCTTCCTGTTTCAAGAGACATGGAGAAGGTTGAAATGGTGGAACACCACTTAGCTTGCAATGTTAAGTGCATAACAGTGGCACAACATGACAAAACAATGATTAAGAAAAAAGTTGGCATAAGACAGGATCAAGAGAAACAGTTAGAGGCCATCTAGATAAACATTTAAGAGCATACAATAGGAAGGGCCTCTTGGAAACCTAGATTTTTATTCCTGGCTGGTTTTGCAACTGTCTCACATAAGCCTTTTAATAAGTTTACAAAATGCTTTCTTAAAACTAGTTGTTTGGGTTTTTTCCTTGATTGCAGAAGTTTGTCTAGGATGACTATTACTCTACAATGTCTCGGTCTATGCCATATTCTGTGATAAGTCTTTATATTCTATGCCCTTCCTCCCTCTTCCTGTTCATGTAGGCATGGATTGTATGCAAAGAGAGCTCCATCTCAAGTTAATTGCCCCCTGCACAGGTCTAAACTGAACCTCAGAAAGTATACTTCACACTAATATCCTGGTTTAACCTCTGCTGGCAGCTAAACACCACACAGCCACTCACCCACCACTTTCCCCTTCCCCCCCACCTGTGGGATGGGAAGGAGAATTGGAAGGAAGAAAAAAAAAGTGAAATCCTGTGGGTTGGGAAAAGCAGTTTAATAAAACAACACAAAGAAAGACTAAAATACCAGTACTAATGAAACCATATACTGAGTAATAGAAGCCAGAAAAACTCACCTGTGCCCAAGATGCCAACTTTCTCTTCTCCCACCAAAACGAAGCTACCCACCGAAGCAAGTTAAAAACAGGTGCTCCCAGCTCAGACCCTAATATGGTTCAGGACTCAGTATGGTATCAAATACCCATTAGCTGGCTCAGTTGTTTATCCCAACCGTGGCCTCTCCCAGCTGCAGCTTCCCCTAAATGCTTAGGCCAGCAGCTGCTTGTGATAATTAACCTGAACTGAGCCCAGAACAACTAGGTGTATCTATTAAGAAATACTCTCTTTCTGTACTGTTCTAGTAGTCTGTCTTAGCACCAACTCTTCAGTCATCTGTTCATCGCACTTTTGCCTTTCCTTCTTCAGGAAATGGAAAAATTTTACTGAAGTTTCTAAGATATCTGTACACTTCTGTTCCCGGGATCATTATAGTTTTCGGATCCAGATCTATAATTTTTATCTTAGGAAACATACTTCACTATCTTCTCTCTATTCATTAACAATTGTGGGCTGGTGTAGGGAAAATAAGATTCTTGCCAGCATTATTTGCAACAGAAAAGTGCACAAGTCTAATCTCTATAAATTCAGTACCATCTTAATAAATAAAGATGTCACCCTAAATAAACAAAAGCATCATGAGAGATGTGAAGTAGACATGATAGGAAGAAGTAACCAATTTTAGAAAAGCAGGTAGGAGTTAAGTTATAGGAACATCGAATTAGGAAATATATTTTATGTTCATTACACAGTAAGGTAAGACTGTTCCAACAAAAATAAACATACTACACTCTCATGACAGTCTACTCACTTTTCTTAAGGGAGTACCAGTTAGATACCTGTCTGCTTTCTGATGCTAATTGCATCTTCCTTAGATTCCCCATCTTTTCTTTCTTCTCTCTGAAGACCATTCTGTCATCTGTTCTCTTTCACAGTCTGTTTCCCAAGTTCACTGTTCCTTGGGCACCAAACACTATCACAGTAAATTTTTTCTCTTTTCTGCTGATCCTGCCTTCTCTCCTCTACTCATCTGCTACTCTCTTTTCTTCCTTCTCTCTTTTTGCTCCTTCAGTAAAGGAAACTTGTTCTGCAACTTTATTTTTCCCTCACTACTTAGTCTTTTCAGTTTGAATTGTGCATCAATTACTCAAAAGGTCACTTCCACTATTTGCTTGACTTCTTCCCCAACTATTCTCTTTTGGTATATATCTACAAAAAGTCAGCAATCAAATCTTGTCCTCCTTCACTCCTGTCTTGCTGTTGTCTGAAAAAAATCCATAAATCCATCTAAACTTACACTCTTGTCACAAGCTGTAGCTAGCAGTTCTCTTAGCAGAGCTCTGTGCTTATAGAGAAGTACAGAAAATAGAAAATTTTACTAGAATTATCCAAATTTATTTATTTCTACATAATCAGGTTAGGTGAGAGAGCTTTGGGGAATGGCAAGTACATAAACTATTTCAATATGCATGCATAAGGGCTTACATTTAAGTATTTCTTATGAAATAATACTTGAGCTTACTGCCAGAATTTTAAGTACCAGTAGGACAAAAATTACGTTGTACTCTACTTGATCATCAGAACTCAAGTGCAACTAACTTGAGGACTGGAAGACCTGCCATATAAAGATAGGCTGAGAAAACTGGGTTTATTCAGCCTTGAGAAGAGAAAGCTTGGGGGAGACCTTATTACTGTGTACCAGGACATAAAAGGTGGCTACCAAGAAGATGGAGACTACCCTTTTACAAGGAGTCACTTAGAAAAGACAAGGGGTATGGGTACAAGTTACTCCTGGGGATATTCTGATTGGATTCCAGAAGAAAATTTTTCACCTATCAATGAGACATTGGAATAATCTCTCCAGGGAAGCAGTGGATTTCCCTACACTGGACAGTTTTAAGACTCAGCTTGACAGGGTGCTGGGCCATCTCACTTAAATTATTTATATATATATATAGTTTACCTTAAATGGTTGGACTAGATGATCCTTGAGGTCTCTTCCAACCTGGTATTTTATGATTCTATGATAACTAAACTTGCTTTCTTTGATGGGGAAATAATGGAGAGAAGAAACGAACTCATGTTAGTATTAACTGGAAGAAGAGTTAGAAGTGTGTTCTACTAGAATCCATTCCTGAAACACACTTCTCTCTATTCATTAACAATTGTGGGCTGGTGTAGGGAAAATAAGATTCTTGCCAGCATTATTTGCAACAGAAAAGTGCACAAGTCTAATCTCTATAAATTCAGTACCATCTTAATAAATAAAGATGTCACCCTAAATAAACAAAAGCATCATGAGGGACGTGAAGTAGACATGATAGGAAGAAGTAACCAATTTTAGAAAAGCAGGTAGGGGTTAAGTTATAGGAACATCGAATCAGGAAATATATTTTATGTTCATTACACAGTCAGGTAAGACTGTTCCAACAAAAATAAACCCAATGTATTTTATGCAAGACAGATGAGGTCATTAGTTTATGTTTGAAACAGTCACAGACCTAGGATTCTCTCTAGCACAGTGCATTTTTGGAAAAAATTAATAAAAGTGGTCATGTGGGAATGGTCAAAATAATAAAAAAGTGAAAAAAAAAATAAGGAAAATAAGATCCATCAGGCAAAGGTGTGAAAAAGTGTCTGAATAGATGCATTAATTTTAAGAAAATTATTTTCCACATGTATGTGAAGATCTGTCCTTCTTCAAACTGCAGAATCACTTGAAGGAGAATCAAAGTTACTTTGTAAATACAAAAAGAAAAAAACAGCAAATGGAAACTCAAGCACTGGAAATATTGCTGCAGAAAATTATCGTACTTTTCCCTCACATTTGTGAAACTATTAAAAACTTGTTTATTTATATCTACTTTTTGATATAAAGTAGCATGTTCTTACATAAAGTGGTATTTGTTCGCTGTCAAGCCCATCATTTGCAAGTATCACCACAAATGCAATGATTTACAACCTATCCTGCACATTGTCAAATTCCGGTTATATCAGATTTAAAAAATGGAGGTGAGAGGGAGAAAATAAAACCAATATGTGTTGCTTTTCAAGCAATTCCTTCTTTCGTTTGTCTTTTTAGTTACCGAGCACAGGCATTTCCGATAACCTCAGGTATGGCAGTGAGACAGAGTTTGTTTGCTTCTTTTATCTTTTTTTCCTGTAGGTTTTAAGACAAGTAGAGCTTTATAGACACTTACCCTAGAAATACAAAGGGAGCTAAACAACTTGTATTATACAGCAATGCACCTGAATTACAAGTGGGAAACCATGTTCTGGGTCAGGTTCAGTATCAAGCCTAACAATAAACCATTGCACCATTGGAATGTTTAGGTGACAATACTGTGGCAGGTGGCTGCAGACTCCTCAGTCAAGTACTTATGGGTTCAATAGAAAAGGTTAGTCTTTTTTGGTGCAGCTTCAGACTACTTCTTCCAAACCACCAGACTCACCTATGTACCACTGTGTTTGAGTCCTAGTTCTCTCACTGGTTTCCCAAATTCTCTTGGGGCAGCTGAAAAATCTCAATCTGTGTTTCCTGGAAAGTTCTGTAAATGGCTCCTTTCAAGTGTTGAGTAAGGCAGAGATTAATTTTAGTTAGTTATGCTGCAGTAGGCCACAGAGGAGTGTCCTTGGAGAGGAAGAACAATTTCTCATCATTAGCTTAAGAGAAAAATCTGTTGGCACAAACACAGATGCTTAAAAATAAAGGTATCATCCATGTAAAAAAGAATGAAGAACCTAAGGAAATTAGCCTTTATCTCAGCCTTTCTGATTTTTTTTTTTTTGTGAGAAGCAGACCATAATGTAGTCTGATCTGATGGCCCACATTAGTGATAGTTTCTTGCTGTAGCAGTTACTCAGATGCTTCTGTAAATGGAGCATATGATCTTCATTACTTCAAAGGGATACTGACCATACCAGCAGTGGATCCAGCACTTCCCCAGTTGTGTTCTACAGCCAAAAAAAAAAGACTGACATGGAATATACACTGTTGCATGAATGCTTCTAATGCTTTCAGCAATTTGGAGAACAAACCCTGATGGAATTAAGATGAGAACAACAACAACAAAAGTGTTGGAGAAGCCTTAACTTCTCTGGTTCAGAGATCTTGGTTTTGGCTGGGTTATTTTTGGTGCTGGTGGCTTTTTTCAAACCAAACTTGAAAAAATTTTGAAAAAAAAACAAATTTCAAAAATTAAACAAAAGCCTTAAATAAGCATCCAAAGAGAAGCAATGTGTTATTCACAACTAAAGCCAATGACGATAGCAAAGCTAAGCTTCAGTGAAAGCGAGGGAAGCGTTGTGTCATGGCCATGACACAATCACTGAAATGATTGTAACCCCCTTGCCAACACAGTCCCACTGTCAAGCAAGCAAGTTTTTCTCATAGAAACTCTCTTATAAGAATTAAGTAGTTTAAAATTTTAACACCAACAAGAATTTACACTAGGTATTTGCCACTGAGTGCTGAAAAAAAACCCTGAAAACTCACACCAACATTCCAACAACAGAAAAAAAAATAACAAATAAACAAACAAAACAACCAACCAAACAAAAAACAACCCACCCCACCTACAGTCCAATCAGTGGTTCCAAGATTGTGACTTACACAATTTTTCTGAGTATCCTTTAAGGTGGCAGCAAGCACCTCCTGAGTCTGTTTGCACTCCAACATATAAAAATAGGCAAAAAGAGCTGCAGGGCTGTGTAAAAAAACACAGAAGGGATGCCTTTCAGCATCAGCTACTGCTCCTTACTCTTCCTAGGACAGCAGTAGCCTGCCTAACCTTTTGGGTAAGATTGCAGCAACTGGACAAGCATGAAGGGTAGCAGCTTTCACTCACTATCACCCTATTAGTATGGGGAAAGCCTGGCTTTTGGTGACAGGCAGAGGAAAACTAGTTCAGTAGCTGCTAAAGGAAGAAAGTAAATCCCTACCTCTGTACAGGTTAGGATGGGCAGATGTTGCTACAGCTAGAAGGAAAAGATACCAAAGAGCAGACAAAGCTATGGCTTGGTGCTGTTGGCAGTGGGAGGGCAGAAGGCTGCCTAGTTGGAGAGAAGGAAGACAGGACCCAGAAGTAGTTTGGATGGTTGGACAGCTCTGGGAACATTCCATGACAAATATACCTGTCAGATATGTTTAGATGACCATCAGAAGAGCTACATCCAGCAGAAAGGACAACACTAAAGATGCCTTGCTATCATCACAGAAAGAGGCAACTCATTCCAAAGGCTCAAAGAATGTCCCCAGTGGACATGTGCCTTGTGAACCAGAATCAGGAACATAAGGTAGAGCGTGATTTCTAGAAATCGTAAAGGCAGCAGGATGTGAAGCCAAGGAATCACTCGTGACTGTCACACAATAACTGTATTTAATAGAGAAAACAGTGCTGTACAATAATGCAACAGTACATTGTTAATGCTTTTATTTTTCCTGAGCCCAGGAACAGACGAGGAAGGAAATTGCTGACTTTGACTTTTCAGTTAATAGCCATAGGAATTCAGATTTTTGCAATACAAAAAGAGGAGAAGGACCATTACTGTGGTCATTGTCCTTTTGGACTCAGTGGAGCTGAGGAATTTAAGTATAGTAAGGATGACAGGATTACTGACTCGAAAGAGCAGTCCAGGGGCCACAGCACCAAGTAGAAAGGGCCGACTGTTTGGATGACTCGGCTTTGAATCCTGCTTTGAAATCATTGCAAAAGCTTAGCCACTGAGAAGCCATGGAGTTTGATGCTGAAGACAGCCATTCCCATGTACTGTTTTGGCCTAGCAGTACTACTGTCATCACTTGCTCTATACAATAGCCATATATATTTTTCAAATGTCAAACATTAAACATGTATCAGTGTGTGTGTTGCTTAGAGACAATTTTAAGACCTGTAGCATGTTTAAATTCTATCACTTTTCCCAGTCAGTTGTTCAAATGTTTAATCACTCCTAGCACTCGGACTATAGAAATAAATGGCATAAGATACAACTGCAAATTCTGTGCCTCTATATATTATTAAATGCTCCCTGCAATCAGTTTGTCATTTACAAGTGCTATGTTACCACCCATCCTTTTCTTTGATCTGCTGAATACTTACACACCTTGCACCTTGAGACTTTTTTCCCAAACACTTCACTCTTAAAATTCTCTCGAGTAGTCCCATTTTCTTTCTGAATGAAGAAGACCAGTTCATCAATATACAATAATCAAGCGTTATATGTTGGAAGATCACTTTGTTCACCTTAACAGCTTTCTTTCTGTATACTGAAGCTCTGTAGCAGAAGTCCACTTTAAGGGGACTACCATGACACCAGCCCCTTTTCTAACTCTTTGCTTAATACTATGTAGTCCCTGTGTTGACTACCTTGGTCCACATATACTGCTAAAATCAGTCCTAAGTGGTTAACATGACAATGCCTTGTACCTTATGAAATGTCACAGTTATGACCCCAGCAATCTCATCCTGCTTAATTTAAATTTTATTACAATCAACCACACTAGAAGCATGCAAGTCTTTTATAAAGGGGAGGCAGTAGCAAATCCTACCCCGTTAAATCATTGGAAGGATAACCTAAATCTTCGTTTGTATGCCTTTCCCATTATGTTACATATGCAAAATATAGAATAGAAAAAACCCACTCCTGTTTCAACAGTCTTGACAAACTAAAATGTTGCTAATAGCGTTTAGGGTGTTTTTAGGGATGGGAAAACAATTTGAAATAGTCTAGAGATTCATATCATGAAGCTGAAAGGGAGCTATAGGCAGAACAAGAGAGAAAGGGATAAAAAAAACAAACCTAAATGCTAAACAAGTAAGAAAATGTGAGTTGTCTTGCTAGGTTCTTCCATACCAGCCATTACCAGTGAAAAGTCACTTCAAGCTCTGCCAAAGCTGTTAGCCCATCAAAGACACTGTTTTTCACCTGGTCACAAGGTTGCAGAATACAAGTTTTTGACTTGATTAGCATAAAGGCAAAAATCAGAAAGAACAGAAAAGAGGGAGAAACTCAAGCACAAAACGGCAATCAAAAGTAGCCAAGTCTTAGTATTTCAATGGCTGGGACTAGAGCAGAGTCAGAGATCGCTTCAGTCCTTGCTGCCTTGGCTTAGTCTGACAAGTTTTGGATTTTGGTGCATCATGATCAAACCCAGAAGTCTGTAAATGTGGTGACCCACACTGGTGTTGACTTTGGAGATAAAAGCTGCATATCTTTTTACTCTAACGATAAATTCCAAAGGAAATGATATAAGGGAAAGCCCTCCTCTTGTACCATTCAGGCTTAATTTTTCGAAAGACTGTGTCCACTGCAATCATTTTCCTGTAAAACACTCCTATTATCCATCAGATATAATCTCAATATGTTCCTTAAACCAGCAGGAATTTTTGTCAGAATTAATTCTATTTTTATTTTTTTCCTGACGTTTACAAATAATTTTATGTAACAGACTGAGGGTTGCCATCTGTTACCTCAAACTACTTTTAGGTCTCTATACAACACATCCTGCGGATGTAGCCTACTTTTTTTCATAGTAGATATGGTACTTCATGATTGACAGTATTAAATATGTTGGACTGTGACTAAGGAAACATTTTGGATTGCTTTGTAACAGCAAATGCTCCATGTGTACTATCCCATCAATCACTGCGTCATTTGGAGCTATCATTATGGGTGGTATTTTGCCTTCTTGAGCATTGATAAGTGGATTGAACAATATTGGCGTCCCTATATAGAACTGCTAATGTCAGCCTTGGTATTCATGTGCCAGAGTAGATGGGCCCTGGGACACAGCCCAGTACACAGCTCAGTTCCAGTACTTCAGTCTATGCCCCTGATGAGTCTTCTGAAGGTGGGCCCTGCTGCTCCACAGCTGCCTGCAACTCCTCCTGACACACAAGTCAAGAGCAGGCTGTGGAGGGTACCATAAAGACCTCAGAATTACCATAAAGGATTTTCTGGGCAAATGACAAGCCCAGCCTTGGCATGAGCTGACCACAATCATCTGGCTGGGCTTACACATGATCATCATGACCAGCTAAGCCACCTCCATTAGGGCTTCCCAAAGCAGAGGATCCTAATGGCACCTAGACATGCTGTCTCCAGATTCAGCTTCAGCTAGCTGCAACTCATGTAGTGGCTACTGGGGGATGTCAGGATCTAAGAATTCTACCATCATGTTGTTAAAACAACAGGGCTGTAGGAAGTAAAAGGCTGGGGAAGGAAGGGGAGAAGATGCTGCCATAAATACTCAAGGGCCTCAGCTCCCACTAGACCTTGCACTATTTTATTTGGGTTTTGATTAGCATCACTACTGTTTATCTACTTCTTTAAGCTTTGCACTTTATTGCCTTATTAGACTTTTCAGTCATTAAAAAAGGATTGGTTAACTTAAGCACTTGTTTCCTCTGCCATCCTTCTATATTTTCTTTTCTACTGTAGCCTGTAACCAGGTCCTAAAGTAGCAAAGACAGCAGCTGGGTACAGGATGCATGACAGACCTTATACAACACCAGGGACTCGCATGACTAGAAAGCAATCCTTCAGGTGCTGGAAATAAGAAAGACATTCATGAGGCTGGAGAGTAGTGGAAAAGCTAGGTCACAAGAGGCAGAAGAAACCTGAGGGACCTGGAAAATAACAGCATCATAGCTGGCAGACTGGCACACCTATAAACATTTAATGTGTAGAGTAGTGCTTACTTACTCTCATGTTGTACAAATTGTATGTACCATTTCAGACATACCTTACATCTAGGCTTTCTAGACAATCCTACATGACGTTATACAAAAGTAAACCTGCTGCATCCTTGTGGACAAAAGCATTTATAGGGTCCACATTCAGGCTTGGCAGCATGAAAGGCCACCATACTGATGGCACCAACAACAGGCCTAGCTCTAAGGATTACTGTTACACTGCCACACTGCATCTTTAGGCTGCCCAATCTCAGCATCTAACTGAAATCACTACGTATATCAGGTAGGGTTACATGACACAGAGCAGCACAAGATAGATATGGACAGTGACAGTGCATGTGCCCAGCCTGATAAAGCTTATGATTATCACCTTAGGAAGACCACTTCAGGAAGAACAGATACGACATATTCAGTACCACCCATTGTATAGGTAGATACTGGCCCCTAATCAGGTAAGACAGAAAAGTGGAGGTAATGAAGTGATTTATTTTCTGCTTAGACTGAGAAATCTAGAGAAGACATCATACAGTAAGTTTTTGCATCACTATGATAAAAACTACCCAGTAACGCGGATTCAGACATCAGGTTTATCCATTCTATAAAGTAATTGCCCACCAGGTGACCAGAATGGATGCAGCAAGGTTCCATAACAGGTAGCTGTCCTCTTGACAAGAGGTGTACTGATGTATTTGGGAAAGTGATAGCTCTCTACTCACAGTCCTGAAAACAGTCTTATTCATGCAATTGTCCTGGACCAGCTGGCAATTTCCCTTTTGTTCACCTAAGCCAAAATCTCTCCTTGACAGGGGGTGAGTTGTAGTTTGACATAGACCTGTAAGGAGGTGCAGGCAGCTTTCCAGACAGAAAAGCATTTGAAAGCTAGGATGATATAAAATCTGAGATCCAAACTCCAAACAGATCATTGTAAATGTCCTGGTTCCATCCTGTGCAACACAGATGGCCTTGTAGCAGTCCTAGCCAGATGCAAGCCACAAGAACTAGTTGCAATACAACAGTGAATTGCCCAACTTTGCAGGACATGCTGAAGGGCTGTAGTTTATCTAAGACCCTTATATAAACTTTGCATGCTGGTGTAGCCCTTAGGTATGCAATAGATGAATCGTTTCCTCACTACAGCAGTCTGCACTGCCAAGAAATTTAGGAATAGGTTTCATACTGTAAAGCATAGCTGCTGACTTGCAGTAGAGATGACCTGTTAATCTGGAAGTCTGCTGGTTTTGGCTGGAAGAGAGTTGATTTTCTTCACAGCAGCTAGTACCAGGCTATGCTTTGGATTTGTGCTGGAAAGCGTTGTTAACACAGGGACGTTTTTGTTACTGCTGAGCAGCACTTACACAGAGTCAAGCCCTTTTCTGCTTCTCACCCCACCAGTGAGTAGGCTGGGAGTACACAAGAAATTGGGCAGGCACACAGGCAATACAGGTGACCCTAACTAACCAAAGGTATATTCCAGACCATACGATGTCATGTTCAGCATATAAAGTTCAGGGAAGAAGGAGGAAGGGGGATAGTTGGAGTTATGGTGTGAGTCTTCTTAAGCAACCGTTACATGTGATGGAGCTCTGCTGCCCTGGAGATGGCTGAACATCTGCCTGCTGATGGGAAGTAGCAAATTAATGCCTTATTTTGCTTTTCTTGTGCATGCAGCTTTTGCTTTACTTATTCAAATGTCTTTATCTCAACCTATGAGTTTTGTCACTTTGACCCTTCCAACTCTCTTCCACATCCCTCCATGGGGGACTGAGAGCATGGCTGGGTGGGGCTGAGTTGCTGGCTGGGGGTTATCACAACAATCCTTTTTGGCACCAAGCATGGTGCTCAAAGGGTTTGAGATAGCAACAAATTTGAGGGGAACGTTCTAGATCAGATTTAATACTTTTACTGCTGTTCAGCTTTTAATTGGCAGGTTCCTGTGCTTGCCATGGGGCTTGTGTGCCTTATGGCATATTTGAGTCTAGCACTTGTTCGCAGCTGCCTTTCACTCTCGTTGCTTGCGGGCCTGCTGCACTGCTTACCCTGAATGTGCCTGGGAGCATTCTGATAACCAGAGGGGGAGTGAGCAAGCGGCCGTTGGTGCTTAGCTGCTGTCTGGGGTTAAACCACAGAAGGAAGAAGCCCAGGGCTTCGCAAACAAAGAGTCAGCCTGTAGCATTTAGCCCGTGCCTCTAGCGCACAGACACGCTGTTCCACAGAGGACTGTACTTTGGCCTTACATCATCTCCCTCAACTTCTAATACATGTGTTCAATTTAGGAACAGAGATAACAAAAAGAACATGTGCCATTAAACATCCACCTCCTTGGCCTTGTCTTCTTCCTGGCATAAGTCGGGGTTTAGCTACAACACATCTAAAAATCATTCAAGGCAATGCACAGCAGTGGGATCTGTCCTGTTAACATAGGAGGAATGTTAAAAATGGATCCAGGTGGTGGCTTTCTTACCTGGACTAGTACCTATTGCATAGGTCAGTGACATAGCAATACTTTTTTCAGAAGGTTCTGAAGGTCCCAATACCAGGAGTGGTAACACCACAGAGGCTGTCAAAGAAATGTCTCAGGTTTTGAGTTCCCTTTTGGCACCTCTGTGTTATTTCTGTTAGGCATACCACCTCACCTGGCACCACATGAGAGGTGAACACATCTCTGACAGCTGCACACATCACTACTTGATGAATCCCATGGTACTCTACAGAAATAAAATTCATCTCACTATTTTACTGGACAAGAGCGATAGAGCTTTCACACCTACCTACAAAAAAAGGCACTACTTCTTACTGCAAATACTGAAATGTAATTCACTATCATAACATAAACTAATGCTAATTAAAATGCACTATTTTTTAGATTTATTTTAATCTTCCAGAAGCTTCCTCTACTGGATCAACTTCCCCTTTAAGAGCATAGTGCAGAAACTCTGGGAGTGAACAAGAATAATTTTAGACTGAAAACTAAGCTTCAGCCTGAAACACAAGGCCTCGGCAAAAAGCACACACACAAACCACATTGTTTTTTACCAGATAAACCAGAAATCAGATAAAATAGTAGATTTCAAAGCAGCTAGAAGTTTGCTACCACTTTGCTTCTACACCTACTATTTTTCTTTGCAGGTGGCAATATGAAGGATGCTCTTTCTTATCCATCCAATCTTGGCATCAAAGTAACACGTTCCTCCAGGAACACATGCCACGGGTAATACTAGGTCATTGGGCTACCACTTGAAGAGTCCCCCCCCTTCTGGGGCACTTCAAAAGTTAACTAATGGCAAAACTTCCCTTCCAACACACACAAAACTCCACACAGAAGGTGGGATAAGGAGTGACCTTGCCTCATTCAGTGACAGCATTCTTGTACCAATCCCTTCATCTCCTTTTTGTGGGACAAGGCTTAAGACACACGCAAGGCAAAATCCTCACTTCTTGAAAAGGATGAAATGGAGGGCAGGAAAAGCTCCCTTCAGTACAGGGTGAGGCATACTCCAACTTCTCCTCATCTGAAAGGTGGAACTGGGGAATACCACGCTACCTTAGTAATGACATGTTTAAACCTGTTTTCATGGAAATCAGAAGAATCTAACTTTCTTTTAAAACTTCAACCTTCTTTCAAGTGACCAAAGACCATTCTTGTCTTCAAAAGTTCCTGTGGAGAGGATGGAAAGATGGAATAAGGTCCACTTGCATTTGTAATTACTAGTGTAAGCAATTTCCTTATGTTAACATAGTACTCATTCTTACATAAGACACTATTTTCTCAGTCAGCATAGAACAAGATACTTTCAGCATTTACAAAAGACTCAAGACTGGATTTTTTTCCATTCATGTACTGACACATTGGCACCACTAAGTTCTGGATGTAATTAATCTAATGCACTAAGACAGCCCTTTATTGCAGCCATCGCAAACTTTGCAAGTAGCCTAAAACAGGCAGACAAGCTTCTGACACTAACTGTGAAGGTCAGGCAGTTTTGCCTGGGTCACAGAGGCAAGCAGGGTACACAAACTGATAGGGCAAGAGTGAGAACATTAAGTACAAAGAAAACTGAAAGACAGCAAAAACAAGCAAACTTGGGAAGAGAAACTGAAAGGTTATGTAAGAGAGCCCTTTATGTAGGTGAATTCTTGGCCAAGGAGAAGAAACAGAAGTTTACTGCAGTCTTTAGACTCGCTTCCCAGGCCAAACACAGCAGCTTTCACTGTGATACAACACTTTCCATGTCCGAGGGGGCATACTCCATCCCCCTCCCATTAAACATGAGCCTTTCACTTCACTGATTCCACTAAGTCCCCATTAAAAGTAACTTTTTCTGTTATATTTCTCTAATCTTTACCCATTCTTAACACCTTCAGTGGCAGGGCACCTATTCATTTTTGACAGAAACTCATAAAGCCTCTATATTAATGCAGCTGAGGCTAAAAGACTCTCAACTAAAACCTCAATGAGCTCAGCTAAAAAGACCGAGTACTTTCTTAAAAATAAATTTATTAATTATGATTGAAATCTGTATTAGAAGACTAATATTCAAGGCATTCTGGATAACTTGATGCTTAAGACAGCTTCCCAAACATTCACACTTTTGTTTTGAATGACACTTCAATTTCTGCCACAGAAAGACTCTCTCTAGAGGCATATACAACAAATACATATATTATATATAAAACCTACTCTAGAAGCAATGCTCTAGAAGCAATTTTTATCACTTCATTGTGTAGCACAAGCACAGGACAGTGAAAGAGGCAAGTAAACTATTTAAATATAAAAATATAAAGCACCCAATGAAAAGCCACACGGCTAACTTGTTAAATGCACTGATGTACTTTCACTAAGTGCTTATGTATTTATAGACTTAATTCTCTAAAAACTGGCATTTCCTCTTACTGTCTTAATCTGCTTCCCAGTGTAAGCAGGAGGTCTCGCTCGTCACATGCGTGGCCCAGGAACTATTAAAGTAGAAGTGGGAGAGCCCTCGGTGAAGACAAGTTCTGAAATATCAATTTCACTAGCATGGGAACACAGCACTCTTCTTGGTGACAGAGAGGGTAACTGCACCCTGCAGGGAAGCAACTATCTTGAATCTAAGATTTTAGGTTGATGCATGCCAGTATCTTTAGAAGCAGCATTGACAGACAGTAGCTGGAGGGGTGAGCAGCTGGTGACTGTTCTTCACAAAATAGGTAAGACAATAGCGCAAAAAGACATCAAACCGGGGAATAAGAGCATCTAAAGCTTAATCGACTATGCTGTGAATCTCAATGCATTTTTATTATTCCACAAGTCAAAAGAAGTGCTCAGAAAAGCTACAGAGGAACATTTCTTGCAGTACTTTCTCACCCAGCACAGCAAACAATACACAATAGGGATACTATAAACTAAATAACTTCGCACAGAAATTCCATCAACTCAGCCATGTGCCTATTTTAATGTTTCTATAACAAATTCACATAGAAAGTTAGACTGAGTGAAACCTCTGAAGAATAAAAGGGGAAAATTTTCAGCAAGAAACAATGCCATAGACAATAGTGTGCCAGCAGTACAGCTTTTTAATTGGTGTAACGCAATTTTTCTTTCAAACTAATTCATCAAATCACAAAAAAGGATCACTGGATTTGCAAGATAGGAGCTGCTGCTCTTTCCATTTTAGGTTTTCACAGTATTTTCAGAAACACCAGTTTTGACAAAGGTAAAGCCCTCCATTCTACTGAAGAATTAAATTTTTTTTGGCTCAAACAATGTCACAAACTTCTTCACGTAAGTAAGCTGTGTACATTGCACAGCTGAGCAGTAAGGACTGAGACTAGGACAATGCTAGGGATGGAATTTGTCTGGGCTAATTTCTATACTCTGAATGCAAGACTGAGAAGTGTTCTGAACCAGGAAATGCATGGGTATTCCTAAAGCAAAGCTAAGCCAAGCACCTCTAATGAAACTCAAAAAAACAATTCACATGCCCACACCTAAATCCTAGCAAGCAATACATAACCAAGACCTACGCAGGCCTGAGGACAAATCATCTGATGCATTATACAGCTCACCAGTACACCCTCAGCTGCATTATTGCAGTAGCACCACCTTACTTTAGTACAGGTTAGCATTCTCCTGTACTCTAAAGTCATCTTCCAATGCACAAAGAACCAATGGCTCATGTGGCAAGTGAAGTTTAAAGGTGATATTTTACACAGGAGATAAACTTAAGTGCTTAATGATAGTATACTTGAATGCATTTTCTCCCATTGATTCTCTCTCTCGGACCCAAAAAGCTGCAAAGGGAGCCAGCTTCTAGTTCTATCTAAGCTGTGTGAACGTAAGAAGTGAAAACAACAGGGAGGACAATTTCACACCACCCACATACAGGCACTTAGCTTAGCTGAAGCTCTTTCACCTCCCTTACAATCAACAGAGACAAGCTCCTTGAAAGGGTAATTCAGATCAAGTAACACAAGGAACTTGAAAGCAAGACTTCCATCAGGGACCTATCTCTGCCTTCTCCACTGAAGAGAGGGACTAGTGGATTAGCCAGCTGAATTAGATGCCTAAAGGTAAAACAGACAAAATACCACTCCAACTTCCAGACCAGACCTCAAGGGGCTCTGTTTGCAATGTGCTGTTTGTGAGGATGTGAAAAGCGGGCAGCTACAGTATCCTTTTTGCCCCTTTCAGTTAAGGTGGGAAAAAAAAAAGAAATAATCCAAGGTACATTTTATATTTGTGGATGGCTAAAAACTATGATCACTATTTTTACTTCAAAGAAAACCAACCAGTAAAAACACTTCACATGTTAGTTTATTAGTGAGAATGAGAATACCCATTTTTTACAAAGCTTAGTTTATAACAGAGCTTGAGTTACCAGAATAAGGCACTGCACAAGGTAGAAGTGAAATATCATCAGATTAAATTTGTCAGCAAGTAAGATGTTCTCCATGTTCTACAAGACACTTTACATTCAGCAGAGGTGGAAGAGTCTGCATGTCTTCTGAACACATAATGAGATCAAACAATTCAAAAAGAGACGAAGTTAAATATCTCTAAGTTTGCTCCACTCTTCCCAGTATGATAAATACATTAGAACTGGGAATTAGAAGTAGTCCTAAGTCATCAACTGATTTTCAAGTTTCTAGCTAGAGCTTTAACTTTCACTATGAAATCAAATGTTAATCACAACCTGTTCACATTTAGGTCCTATAAAGACTGAAAAATTAACTCATTTCTAAAAACATAAGAGACAGTTACATGCATTTATCACAGATGTTTTAATATATTCCAAGTTTAAGCCATTGTATTAAGAGACAAAAAATGATAAAATTAGCCACCACTATAAGTGCACCAGCAATTTTAATTCACAGCAGCATATTCATGTGTTTGCTTTTCACAGTAAGTCAAAACATACAGGAAAAATATCTCAGAAGTTCACCTAGGAAAAACTGTTAGCACCAAGCAGTAAAATTAGTTAACTATACCATAAAAAAAGACTACCTTATCAATGTACCAATAAAATGGTAATTTAGGTATCTTCATTTTTGTTAAATATTCAGGATTTTTACCGTTCAAACAAAAACACTTAATATCACACATACAAGTTTTGTATATTCACAACACAGAAAATACAAGTCCATCATTGATCTGTCTTCACAGAATAGAAAAACAAACTCCTTCAAGGGTACCACATGAATATTAGATCTTAACACAAGAAGAAATGCAGACACTCGCTCTTCAGCCCAAATTCAGGTGCCCTCCAAACAGTGTGAAACTAATGGCTTTTCATCCAGCCTTGTGAAAGAAGCAGCATCCTACTGATGGGGTCAAACCCCACTACTCATCTCAGTGGCCAAGGTTAGACTTCTTCTGCAGAAGTAGGAGGAGAAGGAATTGTTGCCACCTCAGCAGCATGCAATCCCGGCAAAACAAAGGGGATTCCCATTGTCATTGTCTTCATCTGCGGCTGATCATCACCAGCACTAGCAAGGCAGTAGCTTGCGCAGTTATCTCCACAGCGGGCAATGTCACAACCCGACCAACAGCACAAACTACTACCTCAGCCAGGGCCCTGGTGCACCCGACCCCTTCTGAAGGGGGGAAACAAGCAGACAGACAGCACAGCAATGATAAATTAAATTAGAGGGAAAAAACAGCAAAAAGATAAAAGGGCTCTGGGGTCTTTTGATGATCCTCTTGTCTCCTTTATCTGCTGCAGACATCAACCAGACTCCTCTCGCCTGACTGTGAAAAGCAAAGGGAAACCCCGCCCAACTCCCTCCCCAGCTTTGCCCTTTTCCTTGCATGACCTGAAACCGACGGGAAGAGCTTCATTTATCAGATACATTACAGACCCCAGCTGGTACAGTAAAGATCACGTTTAATTTCAAACAGCCACAGTTCCGCAAGCCTATAACAGATGGGGCAGGGAGGGGGAAAAGGAGGTGGGAAGGAAGAAAGGAGAAAAACGGAGGGGGAGAAAGAAAAGAAACAGAGCAGACAGACATCCAGCCCTCCCCCCCTCCTCCTTCCCCCTCCCTTCCAACACATACCCACCGACCTGTGTCCCCCCCCCTCACGCCCGCTTCAGCAGCCTCCCCTCCCGAGGCAGGAACGGCGGAGGCACAGCAGCTGCCCGAGCCGCCCCTCCCTTGCAGCACGGCCGCCCCGCGGCCCCACCAGCCCCGGCCCCGGGCAGCCCGCGGAGGAAGGGGGCGCGCGGT
>JANHFX010014650.1:8956-45295 GCA_027560015.1 Chloroceryle amazona
CGGCGGAGGGGCTGCGGGAGCCGGCTGTGCGGACCCGTCCTCCGACGGGTATTTATCCCTCGCCGGGACTTGTCAGGGAATTTCCCAGGCGCGCAGGGGAGCCAGAGGGGGCTGTGCCCGGCCGGGCTCCCCACCTCCTCTGCCTCGGGCCGAGGGGGGTCGCCGGGGCGGGCCAAGCCGGGCGAGAAGCCCTGTGGAGCCCTTGCCACCTCCGGGTCTCTGTGCTACTGGAGCGGGGCAGAGAGCAGTCCCCCTCTCTCTCCCGGCGCAGCAGCCCGTTCAGGTACGGGGAAAGGCGAAGCATGGCACTTCACAGCCCCGGGGACTGCCGTCCACCTCGAGGAGACTCGCCCCATTCTCTTGGTGCGGGATCTCGTTTTGCTTTGTGTTAGTCTCGGTGCCGAGCGCCCACCCCAAGGTAGGTTTAGGCCTCCTGAGCTTATTTCCAGGCTAACTCCTGCAAGCACATGCTCTCATCCAATGCTGGTCGCTCCCTCAAGCACCCCTTTCTTCACCTGCCTTTGCAAAACGGCAAATCTGTTTCTCCTGCAACTAGGAGACACTCAGATTTCCATACCTATGCTCCACTTACACAGGCCTATTCCACTCCTCTGCACAGACAGGTCACCCTTTGTATTCATGACTCTCAAGGCTCTGCTAACTTCTGTTACAAAGCAGGAAAAAAAAAAACAACCAAAACCACAACAGTTTCCAGTGAGCTTCTGAAGAAAATCAGATGCAATTTTTTCTGAGCTTTATTTGCACAGATTTCGTTCAGTTATGGTCAAAGCGCTTTCTTTTGTAATTAGTTTCCATACAACATAAGATTTTACATATCCTTGTCTTTTAGCCAGTCCTTTTTCTCTCTTCCACAGGTAGTTGTGAGCATGAGTGGAGTTCAACAGATCAAATTGTTCCTGGGTCGGGCTGCCATGTGCCCCAACAACTCAAATGCCTTCTACAGTCCTAAAGCTTCAAGGTCAGGGTTTTTTTGTACCACTTATCATATGCTACTTTAATTTATGACACGTTTATGGCTATACAGGAATTTGAGCCTTGCAGATGTGTTCCTCGGTCTCACTTCCCCTCCACCTTTCTGTGGTGTATTTATTTAATGCGTATTTCTTTGCTGTAGAACATACATCTGAAACTTTAAGCTCTAATGTAAAATCCAATATAACCAGTGAGATCTCTGAAACTTTCTTGGTTTGTGAAGAAGAGATCGGCTCATGAATCATTAGTACAATGACTTGAAACCAAGCATGTTATAATGACTGTTTTGAACTGGCTTGACTTGATTTTCAGGGGAGAATTGACATTGTTTCCTTCTAAGACTGAGAGCACAGAGGTAGCTTCTTGCAACTGAAGTTTGTAGATTCATTTTTTTAGAGACAAGTAATCATGGTATCATAATGACATTAGCAGAACAGGAATTAACTGTAGGTGAAACTATAGGGGTGGGGATGCCACAATGGAAAGTGATAGAAGGTGATTTTGGAAATTACAAGGATCACACTACGATAATCGCATTAGAAGATTTACTGTCAGAAAGCAAAACTAAGTCAGGAGTCAAAGCAGGTGAGCTGTAGCACATGAATCAGTCCTAACGAGCGCTTCATTAGCTGGCAGCCTAGTGCTACCCAGAGACTCTCATTCCTGAGCTTTGTCATCCGCAGATCAGGTAGCTCTTGGGACTGCTGGCTTTGTCCCTTGGGAGATCATCCGTGCGGGAAGATTGGATGTCATAAGCAAATGGTGATTGCCCCACATGCTCGGGAAATATCTAATGACTAATTTGCACCCCTTTGCAGTTGCAGTTTGGTAATGACATCCTTGGAAACTGTTGGTTTGTAGCTTGGTCTTACAAGGAAATTACATGAAGTTACATGCAGCTTTTACTTGCACATGTCCATTACTGTGTTGATAGGAACACACACACAACCTGAGTGGCCTTCACCTATGGGAATGAGGTGTCCTATTCCACCCTTGTAGACCTCGGTGTGTCCATAAGCTGAACAGCAAACCTGAGGCTTATGCCGTGTTACCAGGAAGAAGGATTTGCCCAGCTGTAGAAAACTGAGGCAATAAACAGTTAGGATGATGCACAGATAATCCCGTGCAGGTCACTGAAACTATTATTTGTCAGCTCCAGCTATGAATAAACGTGGAGAGCAGATCTGTTGACTAAGAAATCGTTGCTCGTGCACTGTCAGATTATGTGTTATTCTTGGACAGTACATGTGAGTGAGGACAGCTTACGTGACAGCGCTCGGTTTTATGTGTGGATGACTGTTCACAGTATTGAACTGTCAGACTCATTCCACAGCAGTTACTGCTGAGGAAATTCCAAAAGTCTTCTGGGGTCTGAAGCATGAGGCTGTTTCGGACGCGGAGAAGCAGCGTGTAAAACTCGGCGGTCAGCTCTCCCACAGGGGCATGTGCTGAGATGAGCTGTAGCTGGAGAGGCTGTGACCACACCAAGATTCAGTGGGCAAGACAGAGCTCAGTCCTGGGACTTTTCTGTGTCTGAGGTTTGCTGGAGGTTGCAGCCAAATTTCAATGTCATGCTACAGTTAGGTGAAAAATAGATTTTATTTGTATCAGCTGGTTTACTTCCTTAAGCCTCCGTGTGTGTTTCTCTAGTTTTGAACTGCTTCCAGTTAGTAAACCCTTGCAAATAATACCTGAATACGTAAGAAATACAAGCATCCCATTGTTCAACTTGTGTCTCGAGGGATCTCAGCTCAGTGTTGGCTGCATCATGGCACACATCTCACGCTGTCCTGTGTTCGTGTCTATAATACCGTTCGAGATGTTAACATTTGCATTTTAAATGGTGATATATAGCAAATGATGGTCAGTATTTTCTTACCTGTGTTCCTGGATCTTCACCTCATTAGGTCTGTCTTTCCCCTTAACAGTTTACCTGTGCTCATTGGTGACAATACTTTAAGCCTGATAGGAAAGATTTCCCTCAAACAAGCCGTTTCTAAATAAGTACATAAAATTTTCTTACATCTGCCAACAGCTAGAAGTAAAGCAAATAGGAGTCTCTGGAAAAAGAGAACTATTCACCCAATTAAAAAATGAACTTTTCACCCAAACCTGGGTTAAGCAAATCCAGCTAAGTTTTCAGGTTTGGTAATTTTTGAGGGTGTGCTTTGGATAGTTGTGGTCCTTTGGTTGAAGTGATGACATCAGTTGAGAAAGCAGTGACACGAGACCAGTGACCACATGAAAATGGGAACACTCATTGGAATCATCACAAACTCTTTGAAGTCTTCTCACTCAACACCGTACTTTAATCCTCTATGTTACTTTCATTGGTTGTGTTGCAATGAAGGAAGAATGAAGCAGTCATACTTGACTTACACCCTAGAAGACAATTAAGCTGCCACCTCAGGGAATACTTTCTTAAAGCACTTTGAGTGCTATCTGCAGGTTCATTCTTCAGCATACTTGGACCCAAGTAAAATTGATTACGTTGTTCCTGGCAACAAAAAACGCCTGCTGTAAGGAAGGAGGGAAGGAGGGAAGGAAGGAAGGAGGGAAGGAAGGAAGGAAGGAAGGAAGGAAGGAAGGAAGGAAGGAAGGAAGGAAGGAAGGAAGGATAAATATTCATAAGTTTGCTTAATTCTCACCGAACAATCCAAACCAGCAAAGGGGACAGGTATTCATTTCATCTTGTTAAAGGGAGGTGTTTAGAGAAGGAGGTCTCTGGAGGAAATTTGTATTTAGGCTGGAAACCACCAGTTCTAAACTGCTAGTCAGACACATCACAATTAACAACCAAAGAAACTTTCCCCAGGAGAGCGATCAGTGAGAAGGAGATTTCCACTACAAGTAGCTCTATAGGATTGGCTTAGGAGTCCTGAGGTGCAGTTTGATGGTTTCTCGTGCTGTTATGCAAGACTGATGTTGGAATTGCTTTTATTGCAAAACTATTCTACTGGCTGAGTGAAAAAGCAAAGCAATGGTGCATTTACTCCAGTTTCAGCGACAAGAAGAGCTCCTGGCTGTAAGTGCCCACATTTCCCGATTTCTATCACAGCAGATATAGATGCTGATGCCAACAGTTAGGAACGGTAGTGACCGAACAACCTAAAGCCCAGCTTTCCTCCACAAAATACTTTTGCCCAGCAGAAGCTTCTAGTAGTAACCTTTTTGTTACATAGAAAAAAAACCCCAACCCTCACAGTCAGGATGCCCCAGTGTCCCTAGAGCCGGCTGAGACCTTCAGACAGCATCACCAGGTTTTGTGCCAAGTGACAGACCTAAATGTATGAAACGAGAAAGTTTCAATGAAATCAGATATTACTTTGATGAAATCGGTTTTGCTTACAAAGAAAGCAGCAAGTTATTTTTGCCTGAATGCTGGTAGAAAAAAAAATTCTTTACACTGTGTTTTCCAGACAGCAATTATCCCAGAGTGCCTCTCGTGTTTTCTGAGCAACATATTCTCAGTGCTTTTCTTGGCTGAATGTACCTTTAAGTTTATATCTTGCTTCATTTCCATCTCCAACCTTGTCTGTCTAGTAAGTGGGAAACATGGTTTTCAGCCTGGTGCCTGATTCTATTCTCTGCGTGTCCAGATTTCTTTCCCTCGGAGGTCAGGATATGGCAGGGATGATGAAAATCCAGCTGTTGTCCTGACAGTGAGTTGGGATGCGGCTCCAGGAACTGGGATTGCTCTCAGAAGCATCAGTCTAGATGGAGCTGCTGGGAATGGACATTATCCAGCCGACCTTCCAGATCCTTCTACGAGTGGTATCTCCCTCTCTAGAAACACACAGTAATGGTGAAGTCATCTGTGCTCTGACTGGCACTAATAGTTGCAATTAAAAATAATTAACTGCAGGTAGTATTCCAAATAAAGTTTCATGGTGGTTTTCACCAACAGACATCTCAGGCTTATTTTTTGAAGGTGGCAAAATTCTTGGTTTGCTTTTGCAGACAGAAACAAAATGCCCATTTGCTTACCAGAAGTTCCCGTGTTGGTCTGTATAATTTCCAAGGGATCCATTCCTGTGGTGTCACTCATAAAATTCTATTCTAAACAAGGATTAATGTAACACTTGGAACAGGTCTGCAATGTCAGGCCAGCTCTCTGTGTGATTTTCCTGGGATTTTCCCATGTTATGAGATAACAGCATAAGAACTGCAGTCATTCCCAGAGTGGGAAGCAGGCCATAGGCGGTGGCAAGTACAGCCCGGACAACGCGTGTGTCGCCTGATACACATCCAGGATGTTTGTGTTGGTCAATATTCAGCACAGACAGCAGTGAAGTCCAGCAAACCAGTGTTTGCATTCTCAGGGAGAGGTAAAAGTATTTTTCAGGGACTTTCCAGCATTTCTTTCAATTACTTCCTCTATGGTTTGCAGCATTTATACATTAGAGAGAAATATACTTTCGGTATGGTAAGAACAGTAACGTTGGAACTGGAGAGAACAAATTACAGCTTGTCATTGAAAAGGCTCCTGACAGAAGAGCAGAACTACAGCAACCAGACTCAGGAGGGGGAGTTGGTGGATAAGGAAATGACACGAGGTTGTTTCTTGGCTGTTTGGTTGCTTCACCGTCCCTTTGCCCTGAAACTAAAGTGGTTTGGAAGGTAGATGAAGGAAGGCACCGAGAAAAGACATGTAAACACCTCTGCTACATTCAGCTGGGAGGCAGTAGAGAAAGGAATGGAGGGTGATGAATACATGTGGCAGCTGTAACAAGGAACAGCCTTCTGACAGGGTTATAGAAATGCAGTTTAGGTGCTAAATGAAGAGGCTGAAGGCAGCAGAACCTTGAGATCAGGAAAAGGAGAGGATGGCCAAGAGCATGTCGTCAGCTGCAGTGAAATCTTAAGGGCCTTCCTTTCATCGTGGCGCAAATGTCCTGTCTCAGTCCCTGCCTGGCCAGCTCTCTGGCACGTTACACCGCTGTGCACGTGCGCACGTGCACAAAGACACTCGCTGAATAGTCTGCATGTTTTCAAAAGGTGTGGATTTCTCCTCTGGCTTCTGCACAGCCTGGTAACCAGAGGGCCACAGGGTGCATTGTTTAAGGTGGCTGCACACCTCAAGCTGGTGCCAAAACAGTATGGGTCAAGGAGAGGATTGACATCAATCTTACTGCGAAGAGTCCAAAAAGAAGCAAGCCCAAGGCAGCTCTCTGATCACAATGTTGCCTGGCAAAAGACCTTCTGCTGTTTTAAGACTACCTAAGTGTGCATGCCTGAAACAACCAGGTATATACTAATGTAAAGCAACAGGCTTTAAACCTACGCCCTCTCTCTTAGCTCCCTTCCTGAAGATGGCCAGCATATCGCTGGCTTTCATTAAGCTGCTGTTGCCATGGAGCTGCCGATTCCAGGGAACTGTTAAGCAGGGATGTTTTATGCTACTGTCTTAGAACTGCACTGGGACCCTGTGGGAAGCCATGTTACACCCACGAGAGCTGTTGCACAAGGGCAAGTCCTTGATATTTGGGGTACCCAGTAAATGTTACACGGTCTCGTTTTGATAGTGAAATAGTGACCATCTGATGGGGTCAAGATTGACAGCTCTGAGCTGATCTGGACACAGGTGGTGTTTAGGCATCTGAGGATAAAACGCAGTTCTCTGCAAGGTACTTAAATGAGGAGTCTTACCCTACAGCCCCCAAGTCCTCAGGGACTGGGAGTAGCCTGAAGAGGGGTGTGTGAGCATCTTGCCCTACCCGAGGAGTCTGTTACTGCATTCAGTACTGTTGGGTTACCTGAGGTATGGTACCAGGTACTAAAAAATTTCCTATCCCTTCCAGAAATCAGGATGAGGTGGCAAAACTGAAGCAGATCATTTCCAAGAAAAGCAAATGAAAACATAAAATAACAAGCAGATAATGAACAGATTATTTTTTTTTTTGTAGAAAACATTTATTAAGGCATTGTTGGGAATAATTACACGCTCACAAGCAAGTTCTGTGTGTGTACAATGAAGTTTTTTCCATCAGCTGATGGAGTAGCTAATTACACATAGAGCCAAGTCCTTGCACGGAGCAATGTGATTGCAATTATCTCTTAAGAAATGAACAGTAGCGATGGAGAATCTAGTAAAAATGAAATAACTTATCTTTTTGTCTCTTGTATACAAACTACTCAATAAATAGGTTTATAAATACCAAGGAAGTCACAATAAATAAACTGACAGCAAACCCACTGTCTTACAGATTCTGTAGGCTAGGTTTTAAGGTCAGAAATCACAGTTCACAGTCTAGCCACAGGCTGACCGTGGTTCAGGAGACTGTTGTTGACACAACATACTAGTGCACTCCAGGGGAGCAGGAGGAATTACCAGTTTGCCAGTGTAAAAGCCAAACAGTAAGGCTTAGTGTAAACAAGCTGTGCAGTAAGTGCATCGCACTTAACGGGTAGAGTCTGGCTGAAGTGGCTGTCAAGGATCCTTCATTTCCTTTAGCAAACCACTTTTCCCATTCAGCATCTTCAGTGTCAAGGAACAGCACGTCCCACAGACTACACCGACCCACAGACTACACTGACCCACTTGGAAAAGCTTTCTTAAATAGTTGCCGTTAAATAAATAAATAAATAAATACCATAAAGTAAGATAATCCATAATTAACCCAGTAACCCTGATGCAGGAGGTGGTAGATGGTACACTGCCTGAACGATGCTTTCCCCGAACGTTTCTCTCGGCGGAGGAGCAGGAGCAGTTCCTGGATTTTTTTCTGTCCTGGTGTTTCTTAGATTGGTGAGTCAGAGTTGAACTGAGCCCTGTGAAGAGGTGAGGGAAGAGGGCAGTTTAAAAGGAGGTCCCAGAATGGTTATCCCTGCTTAGCGTTGCACGAGCAGTTCAGGATGAGTGCTCTGTTTCCAACTCAGTGTGCCGTGTTGAGGCACAGTGGGAATAAAACTGATGTTTCAGAAGCAGTTACTGAAAGCCCAGAGTGTGCACATCTGGTGCCCAGCAAGGAAGCTTCTGCAACATGAATTTCTGTGTTTACTCACAAGAAACTCATTAACTCAGAAATATGAGTTACTAACATATGCTGCTGTAAGTAAGGGGAAGATAATTTTTTTTAAGCCTTGTCTTTGAAAGGGAGCCAAAAACTTCTGTGCTCCTGCCCCTCCAGATGGAACTGCCAGTACTCAAACCTTCAGCAGTGACATACCGGCTCAAACAAGGGACCCTGCAGCAGAGTCAGAAAGGCTAAGACTAATTCTATAATTAAGCAGCAAGTCTCCTTGTTCTTTAAATCCGATTAAGAGAAAATGGAATGTATCCTGCAGAAATCCCACCAACTGGCTTTTTTGGAAGGTTTACCGCACGCCCGCCCAGATTGAGAGGGAACAGGACTTACTTGGCCAGAATTGCCTTTACGATCAGCTGTACCCAGGGAGCAGTGGGCTCCAAGCACACCTCTCTGCCGTCCTTCAGAGTAGCTCTGCAAAACAGGGAATAAAGAGAAGTCAGGAAACTACTCCCTGGATTTGTTGAACTGACAGAATGTAACACTGCATTTTTAGATTAGTATAAATTCATCCGACCTGCTCTAGGTTAGACTTGGCCATTTTGTTATATGTTCCACAGCTGAGGAGACTAGAACCGCCCAGAGGCTGTGTGAGCCTGTGCCCGCTCTCAAAGCAGTTGCACGCTCCCCAAAAGCTGTCTCCATATGTAGAGTGGGACTTGGTTTGAATTTGTTTACATTACTAAAGCTTTCTTACACAACCACTGAAACCTCCAGTGGCGAAAACGCGTTTCAGCAGTGTAAGGATTTCAACATTTAGTCCTTTCCCTATGCTATTCCAGACCACATTAGGTTCATTGTTTCCCTAAATCTGCTTGTGGGAGCTTAATTTTTCTCTTCAAGAGAATAATAAGATCTGCTCACATCGTGTCAGCCTGCTGTCACATTTGTCGTGAGGTGTAAAAACCCCTGTAGTGCAGGAGAAGAGAGAGGCTCTTGCAGAGATACTTACATGACTTCAACGTTCTTGCAGTGGGGGCCGCTCTGTGTCAGCTTCACATCTTGGATGGCTTTAGGAGGGATGAACTTCGAATGAGTGGCTATGCACTGGCACCGGAGCTCGGGTCCCATTCTTGCCAGGGCCATACCTGTGAGCAGAAGAGGAAGATGGTGGTTTGAGAGGTGCTCTTGCCGTCATGGTATCTATTTTAACTACACTCAGTGAAAACACTGCATTTGTCCCAGCTGCCTAAACCCTCATGATCAGTTGCTTGTTTGTTTCAGAGGAGCTGATGCCCAAGTACATGTAAAACTAAATTAACTCATCTTTTTGAAATAAACCCACTTATTTTGTAGTTACTTCTATTGACCACACTCTATGGTTAGTTGCATCATTTTAATAGCTGGATTGGCAAACTGGCCACCCCACAGAAGGTAAAGCCCTAGGTCCTGTCATTAACTGGAGGCTTATCCATGCTTCACATTGTTTGTTCTCCATTCCCAGCTTCCTTGCTTAAGGCATTATGTTCGTTAAGTGCAAAAAGGAGATTGTAAACTGTTCTTTGTGTGGGAAGGGAGAGAAACAATCAAACACTTGAGAAGAGGCTGCACACGCTTCAAGTGAAACAGAAACAAAGCAGATTGAAGTTGCATCCTTAAAATTTTTCCCACCGAGAAGTCAGTAACTTGTTAGTACAAGGGCTACGTGGTACATCTGTGAACAAAGAGAGGCTGCTGAAAACCTCTCTAAAGAAACTAACTTGCTGAAACAAATACAAAGCTACCCCTTTGCAAGAACAAGCCTCTCGGGGCTATGGGGCTTGTGGGGGGGGGGATTTACTGACCTTGAGATAGAGCTGCTGAAATCAGGAGCAGAGCCAGGACAGCCACAAGTTTGCTGCTCATGGTTGGACGGGAGTTCTTCTCTGGATGGTCTTGCTCTGGTTCAGTGGAGCAGTGACTGCTCTTGTCCTGGAGGACTGCTGGTGCCTGAGCTGAGCGATCATCTCGCTTATATAGTGTTTAGTGCCCAGCCTGTCTGCTCTGCTAGCCTGTCGATTGCGTTGCAGGAATTTCCCAGATGCTGTAAACATTAGTCACATGACTGTTGTGAAACTCCTTCCTAGATGACGGGGAATTATTCTGCTGAGAATGATCTAATGTATGAATTTGTTAAAATATGTAAATAATAGCCACGCATCCTGATTTCTCTGGTAGACTTTTGTGGATTGCGTGCTTTTTCTAATGCATACCCTTATTAAATAATACAGTTTCTCGATGGCTTCCATTTCTTTTGTAACTATTTTCTTCAGAGTAATAACTGTTGTTCTTAGAGATGCCAGATCTATACTCGAGATATGTAATTTATTACCTCTGTTTATGGTGATAGCTTCTACTTATCTGATTTTAAGCTAGCGGAATGGAAATAAGGCAGTACTGAAATCACCGTAAAGCTCCTTTACTCGGGTCAGGATTTACCTCAGAATTACTTTGATGTTGATGATTTTCATTTTTGATTCTTTTTGTTTTCCTGCTCAGGCAGCGTCTTACAAAGTAGATGAATTTCTAACACTGCGTTCAGTAAAGGTATCGGGGCTGCGGGAAGCGAAGCTTCCTGTGGGAGGCAGATACGAAATTCTGAACGCCTTTGAAACTCTCGCCTGTATTTTTCATGTCACACATGTTAACGGATGGTAAACAGAGGAACCTTTGTATGCAGACTAAATACCGTGACCTGCTGAACACGGCTGGTGGTGTTTCCTTTGAAGCCTAGGTGTTTTTCCTAAGTCTTCTCTGTAATCTTTTTCAGTGACTGTAACCCGAGGTCTTAGCAAAGTGAAATGACATTAAGTACTGTGGTGCTGCTCTAGGCATTTCTGTCGAGAACCTTGTTGCCTGAGCTCTGAGGGTTTAGTTGCTGGGGCCGGCAGAGATAATTGCCTTGTGAGAGAGACAATTTCAAGGGGAGACTTGGGCTCAAATGTTGCTCTGTTGCTTAAATGAAGATTTGTTTTTTTAACCCCTCTGGAGTGCGTGGAATTAGGAGAAGCCATTCTGTTTCAGTGCCCTACACACATTTCCTTTTGGACTGTGATGACTTTTTCTGCTTGTCGTCTCCAGCCTCAAAGCTTCATGTTTCTAGGATCTGTGGAGTTACAGGGTACTTGTTCCCAGCTCTGAGGAGGCTGTAAAAACTCAATTCTCTTCAGCATGCAAAGCATTATCATTTATTTAGAGTAATAAGTTAACAGTTTGGCCATGATTTATTATGGTTTACCGTGAACCGTTTGTTTCACTTGTGTCAGATTATGGATGCTGGGGCTTTAACCAGTTCACCTGGAGGTTGTGCCAATTCTTTTGGGGTCTCTGTGTCTCTACATATGTGTGCACTCATACAGGGTAATTAAAATGTGATTAGACACCCCACTTTTCTTAGTTGCTATTTGCAGCTTTGTTGCCTAATTTTAGTGTGCGCCAAAATGTCCTTGATATCTGAGGAAAAAAAAAAGGAAATTCCCCCTCAAATCCCCAAGAAAAGCCAATGACTGTTTGTCCTCCTTACCACTGGACTCAGCTATTTCCTGCGTGTGGCAGGAACAGATCTGCAGAAATTCCTGGGTCAACAGTGAAGGCAAGAGTCTGCTCCACCTCTATGATTAACCCAGCCCCTGAGCTAAGAATAGCTATCTGTCTAAAAGAGCAGGAGGTTTTTAATGAGCTAAAAATCCACTATGTTTTCTCTAAAGCATCTCCTCTACCTCCACTTTTTCTCTGAAGTGACAGTTTCATCGGGACTACGAAGGGAGGGTGATAGGGATGCTAGCGGCATAGAAAGGTTGAGCCATGAGATCAAGCCCGAAGGCCAGGCACTCCTAACCTGTGTTCCTGGGAGTGCCGTGCTTCACCCAGGCTCTAAATCCCTTCAACGCTTTGCCTGGGATCTCGTCCCAGCCCCTGCCGATGGGAACTCCAAATCCATTATCTGATTTTGGCAGCGTGTGTTTTCCCGCCAGCCACCAGGGGTGACTTGTGCAAATGGAATTGCTGCTCCTTTTGAAAGATAACATCACCGAGTGAGCTGATACTGCCGCAAGCAGAGACCTTCCATGCTTAACCCTGGTAAAAGCACGCTTGTGAGGAACAGAGCAAGTTACGCAAGTAATCCGATTACTGAAAGACTGCCGAAAAGGGAAGTAGATCCCTCCCTTGTTTGGGTGTTAAGGCAGGCTATGGGATGAGTTCTCCGGGCAGCAGGATGGAAACGAGGGGTTTTGCTTTTTGGTGGCCCATGGCCTTGTCTGAGGAAGACAAAAGTCTGAAGGGATCTTGACTGGGATTGTTTAGAGTCTTTGCATGTAGCAAGGGACACCAAACCACAAGGGACACAGTGAGGGTGATTCATGTGTACTTTGGTGACCAAGACCATCGTGAGGGATGGGGGGGAGGTGGACTCCAGTCCCTTACTGTTCTGAGTCGCCCCAGTTCCAGAGGAATGCTCCAGGCTCTGGGCTGATAAACTTACTCTCTCTAAGAAAATGAAGAATCCATCTTGTTTTAGCCAAATTCAGACCTCTTGCTTGATTAGTTGTGCAAACAAGACCCCAGGAGACAGAGCTTTGGCTGGAGTGAGGGTTCAGCCTGCACAAGGTGAGCTCTGTCAACTGTCTGCTGTGCGTCCTCTCTACCAGCTGACTCTTCTTCCCCAGGGAAAAAAAATCCTTCTCTTTCTTCTGAAACCACCTCCTTTTCCCCAGAAAGGGCTTGGCATTCACCTGCCATTCCACTTGACCCGCGGAGAGCAGAGGAGACAAACACACAGGGTGGGAAATAATCGCTTCCGCTGCTTAGAAACTGGGCACGATGTTGTGCAAACACTTGTGGAAGTTTACAGTGCGGCGGAGCCAAGGGAGCAGAGATGTAAAAAGCAGAATGTCTCCTCAACATCTGGGCTTTGACTTGCTCTCTGAGGAAGTGATAGCAAAGAAAGGAGAAAAGCTTAGGTCAGTTTGTGATTTTTTTGCAGACTTTAAGTATTTAAATATAGCTGGTTATGTACCCTTAGTCAGACCACGTCAAGCACTGGGCTTTCCTGAATGCATCTGGAATCGCTAAGTAGCACTGTGGCTTTTTAGCTGACTTGCCTTTCAGTTAATGTATTTGTAAATACAATCATATAAGTACACCTTCATGTGACTGCATATTTATTTGTGATGTTATGTTTCAGCTCTGCTTGAAAACAGTCAATTCCATATTGTGGGTTTCAGTTAAAAACTTGTGGGTTAAATGAAGTGTTTTGTTTCATCAAAGCCAATGTGACATCATTGGCAATATTAATATAAGGGATCTGGTAATATTAGGAAAGGTTGTATTAATATTCATTGTAACACTAGTGTAAAATATTATCAAACAAGTATTCATTTTAAAAATAAATTCACTCCACCCGGTATTAGCAGAGGAGATGTTAAGTCCAGGTAAAGAGTGGGTAGGGAGCAGCAGCTGGAGGTTTATCTGCTGTATGAGCGCTGCCTTTGTTGCTTTAGTTGCATTTCCCTTTCATGAGCTCGTCAGGAAGCATTTTCTGACTGTGGAAATAAGATATTGAAGTGGTGGGAGGAAACACACGGCCACATTTAGGAAGTCCATGTTGGGAACTTCTAATGAAATTAGAAGTGGTCAATAGACATGGGTCATGCGTGCACCTCCGACACTGGAAACATCACTTGCTGTCATCTTACTGCCTGCTTAAAGCACGGCCAGTGCGGCTCGGCAGATGCTAGCCTGGGCCAGTCCTGGCAGGGCAGCCACAGTGGGGTGAGCGCAGAGATGGAGACCTTCTCCGCAGCACTCAGGTGAACGTCAGTAGATAGCCTGCCCGTGAAAGACTGCAAAAACGGGTGGGTGATGTCCCCTGGTCAGAGAACTCCGACCTTTTCATTCTGTCCCTCATTTCTGTGTAGCCATCTGGTGTGAGTCCATTTCCAAGACTTCTTTCTTGGCCCCATTATTTCTACGGTTTGGTGAGGGTTGTGAAGTGATGTCAGAAGGACAGCTGGACTGTAGCTGAGGGACCTTCCCCACCCATTGACTTGTTGTCGCCTCCAAAGAACTGTAACAAGCGCATGACAGAAAACTTCCTGCAAAGCTACACAGACGCTCCCTTGTTATATGTTTATTGGAGTGTTTACTAATTGTACCCTTTCTGTCTCTACTTTAAGGAAGGCCATTTACAGGTAGCTAATTTCCTTCAGTTTATTCCTGTCCTTACAACACCAGAACACTTTCATTAAGCTTGAACTCCTTGATCCATCACAGATAGTTTTCGAGATAGGCACATCGAAGGAAATAAGTAGAATCAGCAATCACCTTGGGGAAAAAAAAAATTAATCAAATGTAGTAATGCAGCAGAAGGGGGGGGCTGTTCTTTGATGTTGTCATCAACAAGCATTTCCTCTCATTTCATATCCTCAAAAAGCCCCAGGATATATTTTTCCTTGACTGTTCTTTGATTGGTGACTCAGTGTTGTCTCTGGCCCTGTAATGAGATGAAGTAGCAAGTGAATTCAGAACTGCATTGATGAAACAATTGCCATTGATACAAGCTACAGGGGGAGCAAGAGGTGCTGACAAGTTGTTAACAAACAATTTTTACCGTATCAACCGACTGACGTGTGTGCAAAGACAAAACTGTCCTGTGGTTACTCAAGTACTGCTCCAACAGAAAGGACTTCCATATGCCTGTGTCCAACTTGTGCGGAGCAGGGACCTGATTTCCAGCAGCGACAGCTTAGAACTGCCAGCCGTGCAGCTGAATTATACCCAGAATGAGGAAGGGAGTTTTTCAGAGCCTGATTTTTGGAAGTGTCAAACAGGGACCCAGATCGTGCTGTCTCTCAGCGGATGCTTAGGTGCTTAACACACAGGGGAGGTGTCCTGGCTAGGAAATTGATTTAATCCTCAAGCATTTAAAAATAGGGATTTAGAGAGGACTGTTGGAAAGAATTACTAATGCTTGAAGAGGGTGAACATTTTCACACCAAGAAATTGAAATATGCCTTCTAAAAATAGCATTCCACCGAAGCTGTCCTGATAAAGAAAATAAGTTACCTGGCCAAAATAGCCTTCACGGTGAGCCGGACCCAGGGAGCAGTGGGCTCCAAACACACCTGCCTGCCACCCTTCAGCATAGCTCTGCTGAGGAGGAAACAGAGAAATTCAGGTTAAGTGGATCCCTCCCACTCTCCCAATGCTGTCAGATTTATCTCAGCTGTTTGTCAATTAAGGAGCTGGAGGACATGGCACGAAGTTTTGTTAAACTTGATTGATATTTTCCAGCTAGCACTTCTGACAGAACTAGGGAAAAATGATTTTTCCTGTACTGTTTCTATACTTAGCCCTTGAGTTTGCTGTTTTTTTTAATGAATGTTGTCAATTTAGGTGCTTATGATGTAGTCTTTTTAATGAGTCTGATGAATTTTTTATCTGTATTCTGTTCTCTATCTGGCCACAGTTTAGCAGATTTTTCAGGGACTTAATTACTTTGGAAACATTTTTAATCTTTGCCAAAATCAAACCTGTCTGAAATTACCAATTAGTAGTGAGGTGGAAGGCAACGCTGCTCAGAGGGTGTGATCGTACAGCTCTTATTTGCCTGTGAAACCACAGTGAAAACAGAAAGCCCTGCAAGCTCCCTTCTGTTGACATGAATGCATTGACCCAATTCGTCTGAATAGTTCCCGATGTCATTTTAAAGGAGGTCTGCCATAGCTTTCACTTTTCACTCACATGGGTTTTACAGTTCCCCGCACGGGAAAAAGCTCACTCTGCAATTCTGACGTGGGGGATAACTCGCAGTGTTTTGTTATGGGGAACGGATTCCCTCCTCTGGCCTTGGGCATAATTCAGATATTAGCATAGAGACACTTGGAAAAATACTGCTGCCTGGAAGTGGCGTGTAACCGTGGTGGGAAATCAGCTCGTTCCTTTGGATCGACGGCCTAACGCTTTGTACTTCGTGGGGCTTTGCCAGGGGTCTATAATTCCACCTAAAGTACCTAAGTAAGTCAGGTGTGAAATGCCAAATCAGCTCCTCCTATTTAAAGGAAGATGAGACTTCCCAAAAGCACTCACATGATTTCCACATTTTTGCAGCCAGGTCCTCTTTGGCTTAATCTCAGACTCTGAATAACCATGGGAGGGATGGACTTGGAGTGAGTGCTTCTGCACAGGCACTGGAAGCCTTTGTCCTCTGTCTTCGCCAGCGCCTTGCCTGTGGAACAACGTTACATCTGGGCAAATGCACGATCTCGTCGTTTCTCCTACGAAGCCACGGGTATTCCCTTCCGTCAGCACTGCTCTTGTTACTCCAATGCTAGTTTGCTGGAGCCTTTGAGATGAAATGAACTGCCTCTGCACGCCAGCAGCAGTTACATTGTCAGAGCTGCCGCTGTGCAGATGAATGTAAAGTTAAACTTGTCTCTCAAAGTGAAAATATTGAAATGTTCCGCAGTGCATTTGTTCCTGGCCAGATCCTAAACTGCCTAAACTGCAGCCCTTGAGTCAAGTAGGTTAAGGTCATTAACTATGGCCACATATTTTTTACTAGTTTTTGCCATGATCATCTGCTAGTATTCTTCATTCTTTTCTACAAGTGGCATAATTCTTGTTTTGAGGAACCACTATCATCACCTGCCTACCAAGAATAAAAGTACAAACAGGAGAAAGTTGTTACTTGGAGAAGAAGAGATCTATGGACATGTTTAGCAAAAGGTCCCCTCTTCATTCAAACATTTCTTCAAACCTAGTGTAGGACATTTATTACGGCATAGGAACAAACTCATTTCCTGGCAGAAGCATATTTTACCCACAGAAACTGCCTCAGCATCCTAACAGATGCAAGTACAAATGCTATTTCTCACTTCTGCATAGCAATGTATTGAAGATGCAAGAAGTCCACATTACCATAACATAAGGCCACTTGCATTTGCCTACGTGTATCGGTTATGTCAGTTTTAAGAAATCATTTTCCTACCTTCTGACGCAGCCATTAGGACCAGATAGAGAACCAAAGCCACAGCAGCAGATTTGCCACCCATCGCTGTGCAGAAGCTCTGCTCTTGATGGATGTTGTGCTCTGGTTCTGTTTCACACCAGGTTTTATACTGGAAAGGTGTGCTCCCAGCAGCTGGACAAGTGCTGGACAAGTGCGCTCCAGCACAACATGGGGGTTCTCTACCCACAGGTTTCCTCACACGGGAGAGTGTTGCATAAGAAATCCAAACCTCTGCGCAGTCCGTTCAGTGGCACTTCAGTATTCCCTGGCTAACTGCTGCTGCTGTGGATTTTTAACTGTTTCTTTAGGCTGTGATTATCAGCCAGCGCTTTCTGTCCGCACTTCTTCAGGGGGTATTATGTGTAATGAACAGTGTTGAGCTTGCACTGTTGAAACCAAACCAGCATGGCCAGGCACCCCCAAGCCAAAATAAAGAGACTTTTCCCCCCCTCTCCAAATGTTGAATTTCTGTTCATCTCTTTGCATTGAGTTTAAATCCCTTGTGCAAAAACTTTTACCCAACTTAAGTACGGGAACTTTTCATCCCAAACTTAGGGACTATATTTTGATACAACTCTAATGAAGTTATTTATCCAGCATCTCAGGAGGGCAAGACACAACTAGTTTCTGTTGTTCTCTGAAAGGATTTTGTCATTTTCAGTTTGGCTACAGAGATTCTGATGCTTCATTCTGTACTGAGGAACTTCCCTAGTCATTGAACAGGAAATGATGAGTGGAAAATGACTGAGGTGTTCTCGCCTAACTCACTTGAGCTCTTCTGAACAGTTCATTTGTTCTGAATGTGAAAAGAGAAAGTGACTATTGGGGATGTAATAACACCTGGGTAAAATAAGCACTTGGGAAGTTACTTGGTTTTGTTTCTGACGTCAGGCATCTAGAATAATGACAGGTGTTTAAAAGGGAAGCTAAACACATGTCAGAAGTGAAATCTCTTGCGTATTCCTCGGGAATCCGTTTCTAGAGTGTGTACTGTTTCCTCATTGGGATGTTGGCTATTCTTATTTTTGTGAGGGGAAAAGAAAGGGCTTCTCTTAGCAGCCTGTGAGAGCACTGAAACACGTCTTTGGAAGCGTGTTCCTAAGAAAGGTGTCCTGTGAGCACATGCCAAAGGGAAATGAGCTATTCGATGCTTTCCAGCCCCACCGCCGGGCCACGGAGTGGGAAGGGATGCGGTTCAGCTGCTGTGCAGATGCCCTGCCTGGGATCCTGGAAGCTCAGCCATAGCTGGCATTCGGGTCAGAAGAATTTACGAGAAGAGCTCCTCCTCATCTGGGATTCAGCTCCCAGTAAGTTGACTGGGATATTGCTGGTGCCAAAGGTTATGTGCTCTGTACATACCTGTAGGGCAGTAAGAGCGGTGCCAGCCCTTTGGGATACACACACACTTTTGTGGGCGCACAAAGTGGTTCTTCCCACCTCTTCCCATTCTTGGCTGGTATTTCTGGCCAGCTTACTGCCAAATTAGATCCCTGAAAGAAGCCAGCTTGTAAAAATCACTCAGAACGCAGGAAGGCTCAGTGTTGTAAGACAAGTCCGAACAAAACCCGTGCCCTTGAGAAACTTTGTCTCCTCTACGCTGTGAGGATGAGGTCTGGAGGCTGTGTAGTGCAGTGCTGTGGGACAGGGGCAGCGTAGCTGGAATCGCTGTCACCTCACCCCAGAGCTTGCTCAAACAGTGCCAGAAACTCCCTTCTTGTCTCACACCGTGAGCTGTTTGGGCAGAATATGGAGTGGCTCCTTAATGGAACAGGCCACCGAAGAAACAAATATCAAAGCACTTGCTCAACTTGCCCATTTTCTCAAGTGTTTGCCACTTGTATTGCAGCCATTCCTCTGTAAATCGCCGTGTCACAGGCAGATGTGTGGCTGTGCTCTGGGAGCTCTGCTTCTAAGGCTTCCTCCTGCTGCAGTCCTCCCTCCTCACTGCAATTAGGGAGGATTCTCAGTGGCTTCCTTGATGTTTGTCAGATTTCCCTGCTTATTTAAGTTAATGAAAGCCATGTTCAGTGGCTGACCCTCAGCTGACCCGCTGTATCAGCACCACCACTGCCGTGTCCTTGGGGTGTCTGGGACTAGCCTTTACTTGTTCACGCCTTCCTCTCTGTGGATTCTATCACCCAGACCTCTGCAGACACTGAGTCTGGCAGGAAAAGAGGAAGAAAGTAGATGATTTTTACAATTCCTCCTACTGGAAACCATCTGCACCTACCAGAGGCACAATTTTACTGTTGTGTTTAGTTGCCCCCACTTGCCCTTCTGAGAACCTGTTACGTGATACAAAGTGGAAGAAAAGGCATCCTCTTTTTCAGTTCTGTATTTCAATAAGGAAATTAATAGCACACAATATTGAAGTGACAATGTTTCAATGAGCGTTTATTAGGTTATAAACATAGTTATTTTATAAACATAAATATTTCCCATAAATAAATAAGTAACCACTGGAAAAGTGACTACATTATTATGCAAGAGTAAATAAATATGCAAAAGTAAATAAAAAAATAAATTAATTATAAATTATCAGTCAATAAAGTGCTGTTTTCTAGCCAAAAGATGGCATTGACATGTATGTTTATACCTTAGCAATAAATGATATCTTAAAAATGATGTCACGGAACGTGATGTCTCAGAATTTGAGCTTCCTGATTTTCCTCTTCCAGTCAGCAGCCCACTCTGAGTGGCGGTGACGTAGGCACAGCTGATGCCACCTGTCCCGCAGAGAAGGAATCGCTGGGTTTTTCCTAAGCTGTTTGCAAGCAGGGAAGGTGACATTTAGTGAAAGCTCTGCTGAGAGTGCACTGCACCAATCCAGCTCTCTTTAGCAAAAACGACTCCAGAATCGTCTCCAGCTCCTGCCACAAGCCATTTTTTCTGCCTGCTTTTTCTGGTGTCAGTGGTTTCTCTCCTATGTAGTGAGACCCGTTTAAAAGACTTAAAGTGCTGTTGTCAACTAACTACAAAACCAGGGAATCTGTACTCTCAGATGCTGTTAGAAGTGTGAGTGGAGGTAGGAGGAGGTAGGAGGAGGTAGGAGAAGGTGAGCTGCCGGAGGCTGGACAAGAGTCTCTCCCATTTTTGCCTTCCTGGGAGAGTTTTTCTTCTTCGTCTTAGGACACTGTCTCACGTTTGGCGTTTGCCCTGGAAAGAAAGAAAATGAAAAAGGAGACAATTAGAGCTTGTCTATGGAACAGATAGCACTCTGGAGTCAGGTGAAACCCCTCTCTTCTAAAAGCCATAGTTGTGAAAAGCTGATTGTTGCTTTCTGCCATTGCAATCGAGAGAAAACCAGCCGGCGAGCGCCTGGATTTTTCAGTCTGCTCATGCCTTACGAGAGGTGGGGCTGACACTCACCCCAGGCATGTGGCATGGCAAGGGCTTGAACCTAACGCTGTAATTAAAGCTCAAGCAATCACAGTGCTTGTCCCAATTAATGAACACAGACAGGAGGGACTGCCTAAGGAGATGGAATTTCTGAGTACGTTAGGCCGTCCGTGTTTGCTAGCTCATTTCAGATACCGGTTTTCGATAAGCTGCGCTCCCAGAGAATAGATGACTCACTTGTCCAGAATTGCCTTGATGATCAGCTTCACCCAGGGAGCCGAGGGCTCCAGGCACACTTCTCTGCCGTCTGTCAGGGTGGCTCTGCAACAGAGAAGAAAAGGGGGAAAAGGTCTACTTAGTGAATTCCAAGGCAATTCCTCTTTTCTCTCATGCTAGATGTGCACTGACATCTTCTTTTCTTTAAGCTGCATCAGCTGAAGCTGTAGCCTAACATAAAAGTATTGGGCTTTTTTTTTAAATGCTTTCCTGTCTTCTCATAGCTGTTTGCTTGAATGCTTTAAATCATTTGCAGGACTCTCAGCCTTTTCAAAATGGATTCTTTTTTCCCCCCAGCTTGCTTTGTTTTTGTGATGGTGTTTAACTAAAGGGCTAAATCTTTCCATCTTGATTCAGAGACTGAATCCGATTATTGGTCAAATTATTGCATGAAGTGTTTAAAAAGTAGAGGCTGGCAAATCCAGCATGCAATTTGCAACACGTAGCATATCGCCTGTAAGAGCAGCGAGTGTTGTAGCGCTGCGTGCTGAGGAGCTGCCCCCGCTGCCTTGCTCCATCTCGCAGAGGACATTTACATCACCCTCAATTCTGCTTCCTTCTTGTTAAGTAACCAGCAGGATTTTGCAAAAGCAGTGCTTACATGACTTCAACGTTCTTGCAGTGAGGTCCACTGGGGGTGAGGTTGACGTTTTGAATGAACTTGGGGTGGATGAACTTGGAATGGGTGCCTATGCACTGGCACCGGAGTTCGATCGCTGAGCGTGGCATGGCCTTGCCTGTAAAACAAGAAGAATAAAAGGTGTACTGTTTCCACAGGGTGCTGTTTGCTAACGGCAGGAGAAGTGTTATTTGCTGTGCTTGTTAGGCAGCACAGTAGCTCCCTGGCCAGCATTTACACTCGCAATTAGTTAGGAGAGCTTTTGGAAGGATTTCTTTACCTTTTGTCCCAATTGCCGAGATGAGGATAAGAGTCAGGACAGCAGCCACAGCCTTGCCCATCATGATGGAAGAGTGTTTCTCTGTGGTGTCACCCGGGTCTGGTTCTGCGGTGAGAGGAGCTCTGTCAGCCCCAAGGGTGGCCAGTGCCTGTGCTCTGGGACCTGTCGTGTTTGTGTTTATATAGTGCCTGGGCATCCCCTCTGCTCCCCAGCATCACGGGTGGGTCAGGCCAGTGGAAACTCCGAACCTGTGAGATGCTGCTGGGAGATGAGTCACAGGTAAATGGGTAAGTCCCTTGCCCTAGATGAACACAAAATTGCTTTTCATTAACAGAAAACACTTTATCAACTAAAGAGCTATAAAAACATGGAATATGTACAAAATTGCTCTGTACTTAGCCTTGTGGAATCTCTATATCTTTATGTAATACTCTATTTCTTATGATTATTTTCTTCTGTACCTTCTTACTTTCGCTGTTATCATTATGCTCTCTTTGTGACTTTCCACTTCTGGTGGAAGGGATTTGATCTGTCATTGTAATTTTCAATCCATGTGTCTGTGGGCTTTTATTTTTTTTTTTTATTTTAAGGCATCACAGAAGTAGGAACTAATACTTGTAGAAATTATAGATACTAGAACCAGATTTTAATGAGCTCCCCTTGTCCTTATATGCAATTACATTGAAAAAATCTTCATATGCTGAGGTAACTTCTGCAGTAGTACTTACAGTACTTACAGTACTTTTTGATACATTAAAACCTCGTATCCCTGAAATAAGAACCCAGACTGACTTTGTCGTCCCATTGAGAACACGCAGCACGTATTATTACGACATGATGAATTGCTTTGCCTAATCAGGTGGATTGGTTTTTGAGTGGGACTGCTGCTTCTGAAGCCAGAACTTCTTAACTGTTTGCTGCTTTGAATTTGGGCAGAGGGAAATTCTAAATGCTGCTGCAGGATTTTGCTTCTGAAATAGATGGAGGCACTTCTGCAAGTTTACATTTGACCCTGTAGAGAGATCATTTCATTTTGATAAGATTACAGAAAAGGTGAAGATGGGATCATGAGGGTGGATTATTCAGGTAAAGTCAGAGATGGACAACCATTTTTATTAAGAATAGAAAATAATACTACAACAAAAGAAAGGGCTTAGGTGTCTTACATCGTAGATGACCTAACGATTACGGTGTAACAGATCTCAGTACGGAGCAATGGGAACAATTGCGTAGAGTTCTGGAGCCTCTGCTTTGACTTGTAATTTAAGAAGTAGTGAGCAGACTTGGCCTGCAAAAAACCCACAGTCAACAAAGATAAAATTCCTTCTGTGGTTATAGACAAAAGACAGAAAAAGTGAACTAGAAATGAAAAGATCACATGGTTTATTATTGCGATCTGGGTGAAAGAGAGGAGCTGCTCTATCAACTTGTTTACAAGGACCTCTTTTTGGAGACGAAGGGTAGGTGAATGAAAGGCTGCTGAGTCTCTAATGCATAAAGTGTTGGACTGCAGAAAATAATTCCTCAGCCTTAAATAGGAGTATTGTAAAGAATATCTGGTGGCCTCCAGCTAGATAAACACTTCTTTTGTCGTCAGGGTCATAAACATAGTTATTGATAAGCTTCAATTTTATTGGCACAGAAGTGCCTCAACAGATACCAAGTGGTAGGATTTCTGAGAAGTGATGAGCTTATCAGCAATATCCGACACCCAGGAATGCAGACTGCGTGCAACTTTTGACATCGGTGTGTGGTACAGAAGTCCCTGTCCAAATCACATGGCAGACTAGTTTGAATCCATCTGTAGGTGCTACCGCAGGCACTAAATTTGCTAGTTCCACTAACTGAGGCTTCTGCATCAGGTATGCTATAGCATAGCAATGGGCAAGAGAGAGCTTGAGGTATTCAGGAGAAAAAATAGGAGTTTCTCAGCTCATTTTCTGTACGCTGCTCTCCAACTTTCTCTGACCAATGAGTCACCTGGAACTTTACCTCTCTTGATGCTCTCGTGAGCAGTGGGAGATTTCTTTCCCCTGGGGTATGCCTGACACTGCTCTGTCCTCATCTCCCTCGGTGATTGCTCACTGGTATCTTTAGAAATACACCGTGTCTCGTGCCTGGGATTTTAGATCCAAACGTGTAAAAGACCATTTAAAAATAGCTAAGCACCTGAGTCAGTGAATGTGACAGCTCCTGTTGGGTCTGGGTTTTCTTAAGAATATTAGGTTCTGCAGGAAGTGGTGGTCCTGCCTAAGCTTTAGATTTCCTTCAGGCAAATTCTTCCTCTTATTTTCTTATACTTCTGTGACCCTGCGTGCAAAATCTATGCGTGCTTTTGATCTGCAAAGGGAAAACGTCTCCACTCCCTCGTGTCTTTGTCTGGGTCTTTAGCGTGGTCTGTAATTTGGCAGTGAGACAGTCTCGGCTGTGAACCTGACCTGAGGCAACCTGACTGACTTGAGAGGACCAGCCTGAAAACTTCCAGTCACGAATACTGTAATTTGTGTGGCTATCTCTGCCACTCTTCCTGAAGCTGTTTGTGCTTGGTATTTACCGAGATATTAACAGGAATGGAAATGGCATTTGTTTGTTTCTGGAAGTGCTGGGCATGATCAAAGTGAACGTTCTGAATCAGTCTCCTGCTGGGCAGGTGTTACAAAGGTCACTGTGCCAGTGCTCTAACAGAGGAGTATTAATTAGTCATGGAGTTGCACAAAACCTTCTGAGAAGAAGGATGAGAGCCAGAGCTGTGCTGTACCACAGTGCCACTTCCTCCCAGCGCAGGAGATGATGATCCCTATTCCTGTTTTTTTCCGTGCGGCCCGTGATTCTTGCTGCAGAGAAGTACGGTTGCAACACCTACAACAGTGAATATTTTTTTCCATCTACGGTGCTGATGACATCTCTGGTTTAGAGGCAGGAGAAGCACCTTCGAGTTCTGTCTTGAGAGGATGTGGCCTGTGGATCTCCCTGCAGCACAAGTGGGCACTCGGGCAATATGCTGTTGCATTACACATCTAAACCCATCGCTGTCACTTCCTTCTCTCTCTCCTTACTCTCTCCTTAATTCTCTGTGAGCCAGCTTAATTTCCCTTTGTTCATCCTGCTAGCTGCTCTGGATCCCACTGCTATGCATTTCATAGTCCACCCTAGCAGCTGGACTTCTAACCCTCAGTAAAGACGACGCTAAGCGTTGCTTCAGCAGAGTCCCTGAACATTTATGGCTGACTCAGATCTTTATTCACAGTTTTCAGCAGTCTGAAAGAATCCAGAATTGCAGCCCTCGCTTTCCATGCCCTTTGACCGACACACAATACAATCAAAATCCATTTACTGATGAGGTTCGATGGAAAATAGCTGCCTTTGTATATTCCTGGGGTTTCCCCATGTATGTAGTAATTGCATAGGAAATGAAGTCATCTCCAGAAGGGGAAGTAATATTGGGGAAAAAAAGAAGGAAAAAAAAAAAAAGAGAAAAGAGAAAAGAATGAAAACAGGATGCTGCCTGGAGCGTGATCAGGATGTTCATGCTACTCAACATGCACAACTTCTTCAAAGAAAAAATGACCACTGTGGTTTGAATGCATTAGCTGCATTTTTAAGAAAAAAATCCCAGTAGGATTACTCAGGGACTTTCCAGTGTTTCAGCTGGTATCACTATGTGTTATCTTTCATGGTAAATAAAGACATGTCTTCATTAAACATGGTAAGTAACTGGAAGCCAATTACAATACATAAACCAAAAAGTTACTCGAAGAAATGTTTTATTTAACGTGACGAGGCCAAGAATGCCAGGGCTGAGCAGGAACAATAGCTGAGAATAAGGAAGGGACTGGAGAAGATACTCAGGAGTAGCACTTGCTCACCCTCCCTCCTTCACTCCCCAGCCTCCCCTTTGCAGGTTTCTGTCCCCTCCGCTGTCTCAAAGCTGGAAGTCTCCTGGGTTGTCTTTATCTGCTCGAGGGCGTAGGATAAAACAATGACAGTTTTTCCAAAGCTATTGTATACCAAGCCTCTGGCAAAGCAAAGCAGACTTGACAACCCTGCAGTCCTAATCATCTGCCTACTGGTGTAAATCAGGAATAAATGAAAATTATCCAAGTCACACTTTGGTATTGGGTCTAAGCCTGAATAGAAGCAGGTCCTGGACTCAGAGGCAATGAGGTGATGCGAAGCAGAACAGCTACTGGGAGACAGGGTGCATTGGCCTGTCAGTCACTGAGCAGCCTGTATTTACGTTTGTAGCACATGAAACCAAGACAGAGTTTTTAGCTATTTAAGCAATGACCTTTGAGACCGGAGCTGAGGGAGAATGCTTCTGAGAAATGCCAAACGAGGACAAAATGGAACAAACACACCCAAAGCGGTCTGCTTCTGGAGCAGTCCTGCAGGTCAGATGCTGCAGAAACTCTAGCTGACTTCCTCCAGGGAAGTCATCCCTGCTGGTTTCTGTACAGGAAAAATATTTGCCCTGCTGAGCACATGACATTGAGTTTTGCAGATGAACACTTTGCATTTGTTCTGCTCTCTGGTATGTTGGTTTTGAATACATACAGGTACATATATGAACAGGTACAGCAAAGGATTTGTGTTGCAGCTGCACCGGGGTATTCCCCCTCCGCAGTTGGTGCAGATGCTGGGCAGAAGTCAGGGAGGTCAGCTGAGATGGGAACGGACCCCGGATCCTGTCCCTTCCCACCCAGTCCTGCTCCTCAAGGACGAAGAGCAAAGGCAGCACCTTCAGCATATAGTTCCTCTAACCAGTGACACCGTGCTGGAAGGGAATGGTTTTCAGGGTAATCAAACGTTTTCGTGTCACTGCCTTTCCCTCTTCTTTCCTTCATTCCATGTTGTAATTTTTCTCCTATACCAGATTGAAAACTCCAGGGAATAATTTTCATTATTCTGACTTCCTGGCAACTTCTTCTCTGAGAACTTCCTTAAACTCCAGTGGATTTTGTAACACAGATCACAAGTCAGCAGCAGGGTCAAATGCTTCAGGCGCAGCTTATTTTGCCTTCTTCCACTCCTCGCAGATATGCAATAGCAAACCAGAATACTTGTGCAACAGGGAGAGTTTGTGAAGGTGCACCTTGGCTTTTTCCAAGCACTCACAAGTAGCTCTCTAGATTTTTAAAGGCCTGGTGGGAAACAGACAGCATTCCTATTATTTTTTTTAAGCCTGCATAGCTTGCCTGCAGTATTACAGCCCTTTTGGAAAGCAACTCTGTTTGTGTGCAAAGAGCCTCAGGCTTTGTGAGCTTCAGCTTTAGCAGCTTCAGTCTGTGTCTAACCATCCTGGTACGCACTGGATCACATCTCCTTTGGTTTCTAGTGCATTTGCAATTCACCCCGGTGCTTTGGGGAAAGGGACGAAGCTGTTCTTTCACTCTTCCAAAGAAAGTGACTTGACAGTTGAAAGCAGTCATTTGTAATCTGTCCTAAACGCTTCTCGCCCAGACTGATCTGCTCAACCTGGGGTAGATCCTATCTCTTCAGGACTGATGTGTGAGTCTGATCTTTACCGAAACAGCCAGACCTGAGCTAGCTTGAACTGTCATGGTTGGAATTGCGAGTGCTTTTGTACCTTCAGCAATTCCTAAGGTGTGTCCTGAACTTCTGAAAGCCCTCATCTCCCTCTGCCATTCCCACCCTACCCTCCTCTCTTCAGTATTTGTCATCCCTTCAGTGTTTGTCCTTTCTGGGCTTGGATTCTCTTAGAATAAAAGGCATCTTCTCGTATGCATTGTAGGAAAAGTATCTGTCATTGGGATGCAGTGAAAGATGTGAACATTCATCTTCTATTCACTGTTTCTTTTACTTCCAGCCCAGACCTAATTTAGTCTCATAAAAAGGAATGCAGTTAGAATACAGGAATTAAATACAGAAATTTAACATAAACAGCTGTGTCGACACAGAGCACTAGCGGGTGATGCCAAACCCAATTGCCTGAATCTTTACTGTAGATCAAGGATATAAACCTACAGCCAAGGAGTTGGATTTTCCCCAGCGCTTTTTTCCTGTAGGTCTGCCAATACCTGTTTGTTAAGTCCAACCTGTTGAGGCATCCAATCCCAGTACAGTTAACCAGGAAACCCTCCATTCTGAGCATAAGGCATGAGCTGGGGGTAGTCACTGAGCCAAACGTTTAGCCACCCACAGAAAACAATATCCCTTCCCCATTCTTCTGAAGTGTAATAAGAACTGGGGAGCTTGAAACTGTTTTGAGTTGTTACAAGGTTCAATTCCAGAATATCTATTACTCTTTTCACTTCTGAAGTGGTATGCATGACTGCACACAGGCTGACAGTCTTTCCTAAGGTTCATCCTGTCAATCATGCACTCTGCAGAAAAGATCTCCATTGCTTCTGAAAAATCTCCTTCATTCCTGCAGTTTTGGAGGACAAAAACTCCTTGGATATTAAGAGGCCCTCCAGAAGAGGTTCTCATAGACTGTCAGTAAATGAGACGTGCCAGGGACCTTGGACACCTTACTTCTCAGTTAGACTTTGTGGTTGCATGCACATTTTGGCTGGCACTGCAGATACCACCTCCCCAGACATTGTTCCCTCTTCCTGAGCCAGGTGGAGAATCAGTTTCACAGGAGGATATGAGAGACTGCGGTTGGAAGAGCCCTCTGGAGAGCACCCAGACATGCTCTTTCTCTGTGAAATGAAAGTCCCTTTGGAAAGTACTCCAGGTAATGAAGTTGTCCAGTTCTGTGTACCAGGAGCAGCATCAGGGGCTCGAGTGCTTTGTCTCATTCTGTGCAAGCAGTGGTTCATTGTAAACCGCTGTGCCATTATTAGTTGATGAGGATTTGGTCTGCACTTTAGTGGGGGAGCTGTGACTATTTTTGACTGGGGAATGGTTACCAAACCTCAGCTTGAAAACAATTTCCTTCCAGCTCTTGTTGCAAAATGAACAGGATGTGCACTTGTTGACTTGAACGTCACTGTGTTCACCTTTCACAAGGTTTTGAAGTACACTGCACTAGTGTGGAAAAGGGAATAGCTACAGAGGGCATTTGGACTGGCAGCCTTTGGTGTTATACTCTTAAGTAATGTCTTGAGGTTCGAGGTATGGAATTGACAGGAAGGGAAAAATGAGTTCTGGAGTATATTTGTGCAGCCTCATTGACATTCTTAGTCTTTTATGCCCAGTTGCAAGACAGAGGTAAATTTATCATCAACCTTTGAAGCACTGTCTACTGAAGTAGAGATTCAGAGTGGCAAGGCTGCTGTAGCCGGTGTTGCTCTGCCATGAACACTCCTTTGGTGACAGACAAGAAGATCCCAACCCAAGCTTTCTATCGTAGTTGTACTTTTCATCCTATCCTTTTCTCATTGGTGTTCAGTGATAAATGTTTGAGAAGTTACTAATTAAAAATGGTGTGTCATGTCTTAACCTCCCCATAGTGAGTTCTGAAAGGAATGCTTGTAATCCCATAAAAGCCAGCACATGTCCTACTCTTTTCACAACCCAGCCTGAAAGGAAATGCCAAACGTTATGGTAATCATTTTCCATATGAAATTCCAGATGAAAAGCACGTGTCTGTAGCGGAAGGCATAGGATCAAAGAAGTCTGGGTTTCATCCACATTTTTTGGAGTACTTGTGTGATTTGCTGACAAGAAGAAGTGTAAACGAGATGGCAAATGTTGATGCATGAATGGCTTCCCTTCTGAAGATGCTAACAATTACCTGTTACTGTTCAGGCAGAACATTAAGGCAAGTTGTGTTGCACCATGGTGGGTCCCTCAGAGCCCTCCTTATTTCTTCTCTAAATCTAAGTTATTTCCCAATAATCAACACTTACACTGCTCTTTTACTGTGTTTTGGACAGTTTAATCCAGAAAGGAATAGTGTTTCTCATTAACAAGCAATCAAATCAGAGTTTCATTGGAGGACTTTAGAGATCTGGGAATAGGAATGGGCTAAGAACTTTGAGGTGCTATCATTACAGACATGTTTGGTTGGGTTTTTTTCACTCCGGTGCTGGTCATTTTATTTTTAGGATGATTCTTTCTTGGGTTTTTTTGAAGGTCTCTGTGACAGTGGTAGTGACATAACTGAGGAGACCATGCAAAAGCTGCATGGCAGAGGTGGGAACGAGAAGCCAGAGCTGAGGAACTCCTTACGCTGGCTTCCCCAAAGCTGTATGTCTCAAACTACATCCTCAGTTGTAACAACATAGCCTAGAAAATTATTTACTGTAATCCATGGTATGAAGCATCATCTGCTGCATTAGCTGGCAGATAACAGCCGAAGGATTAGCGACTGTTGCTCTAAAGCCTAAAAAGCTAAGGTGTCATCCAGGTAAGTTATAGGGCACATTAGGATTATAATGTTAATGACGTTTTTATCACAGAATGGAAGCTGGGTTTACTAAGCCTTACTAACACATGGGTCACTTCATTTCACTGCAAGTTCGGTCTTGTTGGCTCTTCCTGCCAGCAGCAGTGGGTGAGAAATGAGGAAGTGTTGGAAATCTCAGATAAATTGCTGAATCCCTTAACCTCACCAGCAGCCAAGGAGGGCATCAGGTACTTGGTGCTGCTCAGGAGGCAGTCAGACCATGCTGTTATTATTCCTAGTTTCCATCTGCTATCCCAACTGTAGCATTACAACGAGAGTGTTGTGATGCATGTGGTTGCTGTGCTATCAAGGGAAAATGGGCAGGCTGGAGGCAGCAGAGCAGAACTGCCTCAAGTGAATTGCTCACAGACATACCTTGTGTCTTTCAGACTGTGAATGCATCTCCCAGTGCTGATTGTCTGCAAAAGACATCGCATCTTTGCTGTTTTTCAGGGCCCCATCCTCAAGCCCACATACCAGTCATTGCACGTTTCAAAATGAACCATTTGTCGTGGGGACATGCAAAGGCCATTTTCATGTCATTCTTTCACTTGGAGGCAGGAACTTGGTAATGAGTTCCAGAAAGACAATAAAATCATGCCTGCATCGTGTCGCAATCCAATGGTGTTGCACAGTGGGAGCCCTGTGTAAGAAGTCACTTCTGCACCGGTGGCACGCAAGCAAGGACGCTGTCATTGTCCTCTTCGAGGACAGCAGCCCAGCTTCCTGCCTAGGAGCGGCCATCAGCATCGTACCATCTCTGCTAAGTGACAGCGCTTCTGCTCCGGGCGTGCGACATTTCACCACCGGTCAGCCTCGGTCCCTGGTGTAACTCATTAGCGGGTTCAGAACAGTCACCTACCCCTGTAAGGATCGGTAAGTGGATGTGCCAAATCTCTCAGCATCAACGCAGCAGAGGCTTATAAAAGTCAGGAATGGCAGAGGGCACATAAACAGGGTCTCCCCTGATGGCATCTTAGAGCCTTTGGGCTCGCTGCGGGTTGTAAGACTCTAGCACCAGCCAGAGACCAATTTCCTCTTTTTGAAGAATATTGGGCTACCGTCGGGAGCCGAGCTTTAGCACACTGCCTCAGCAAAAACGGGCGCTGGTAGTGGTGACTCAGCCCCGAGGTGCTCTCAACTCTGAGCTGCAGCTCTCTCTTCCACACCAGACAGAGCCCTTCCACACCCTTCAGCACTCTTGCACAACCAGCAGCTACTTGCTTTTGTCCCGAGTGGGGAAAGAAGAGGCCTGAATCACAAAGCCAAGATCAGAATCTGGATCTGAAGCTCCCATCCCCGTGTGGGTATTTGGATACAAAAGTTTTATCCAAGGAAATTAAATCACCTGGTGAGAGGAGAACATGGCAGTGCCTGTCTCCTAGCTAGCGGTGGCTGGTATGGGATGTGAACACCCTGCAGGCGAGTTGACAGCACGGTCCTCAGTGTTGAAAGCTGTACCTTCAAATCTGCATGGGGATACTTAAATAAGCGGTCTGACTTTCACGTTCATAACTGCTGTTGAAGTCACTGGCTAGCTGCGAGAGCACTAATCAAGACAGTTTCAGTACCTTGCTTTACAAGTGCCCCTGTGAAAGCACAGACCCATTGGGAATTTTCAGCATAAGACAAGTCCCTTATGAGTGAAAAATGTAAGGACAACCCAGGACAAAAGTAACAAATAACTTAAATGTATTGCATGCAAATGATGTGGAAATTGGATAAAATCAGCAGAAGGATAATCACCTTCCTGAAGCATTAACCTGAAATCCCAGAGATTTCAGTCCAGCTCGTGGCTTTGCTGACAAGTTTTGTGACTCTGCAGATCCTGACCAAAGATCTCATCGAAGCCGAGGCTGTCATCCTCAAAGGTCATGCCACAGCCAATTAATTACCTCTGAAGATTTAGATTTGATTTCTTTGGGCCCAATTTCTCTATAAAATTACATAGCAGCAGAGACTGAAGCTGCCTGTCTCCCAGATGTGCTTGAGTTACAATGAGTCTCTTCTAGAGGTGGAGAAAAAGAAATGCTCCAAAGTACACAGCATGAAGGAAACTTAGTTTAAAGGCCTTGAGAATTGAGTGATTAATATTTTTATTTTATTGAAGAGTATATACACTTTGAAAAACAGGAGCAGAGGATTGACGTAGGTTACATGAGTAACTCAAGTATCAACACAGCTCTTGGGCACGACAAACACTGGCCTCAGACCATGTGCATGAAAGTGGATTTACTTTTTGCAAAAGAAAGATTTGTGAGCTACCCAAGACACTTTACAGTACGAATCTAGAAGACCTTTGAAAGAAACTTCACCTTTACTCTGCGTGCTTTGTGTGAAAAGATGCAAAATGTGGGTAGGAGCTTATCTTTAACACTGTCAGCACTTTAACCTTTAAAAATGGAGACAGCATCCATAATTCAGAAAATCAGAGATTGGCCTTTCTAAAATAAATATAATTATAATCCTCTGAAAAGGATCCAAGCAACATATTTCACCCTCGTTGCAGTTGATAAACCAATAAAATAACAAAGGAAAACCATAGAAGCTGGATTATGGTTTTGCTCCACACCTCAGAGCCAGGAAATGCAGCTCCAGGTGACACACAGGGTTTCAGTGCAACCTGCTTTGTTTTCACAGTAATGCCAGTTAGAGACACTAGCCCTGAGCCAAACTTCCTGGCCAGGAGCTTGTGCAGGTCACGCTTCTCATGTAGGGCTTACATGATTTATTTCTCTTGTGTGTTACTCGACCTAATACAACGTTGGGGATTGTAAGGGTCTTTTTCACCCCACTGAAGTCACTGAAGTCATTTCCCTGTCACACTTTTCACTTGTGTAATCAGAGATTCCCCCCACCCCCATTTCACATGCCCCAACAAGATCCCCGAAGTGAAAAACATTACGAGGATTTTCTTCTGGTATGTGATACAGTGCACAAGTCAAACACCTAGGCATCAGAGCCCTAAGTCCCACCACTGCCACATCACCTTCCTTTCACATGCACATAGTTCAACAGGCCTTTGAATTCAGAGGGTCAAAGGTTCTGGTGCAGAAGGTGTGAAGTGAACTTAACAAGCATCTGATCATTTAATGACCATTAGAGCCCACAGGAAAGTTTTACTTCCTAAAGCCCGAGACGAACCATTATGCAAGTAGATACCAGTATGAGGGGGATGTTGTAGGAAGGTACTAAGGATCTTTCTACTTACACCAGAAATAAATTCATAGAATCCATCTTTATTTAAACAAAAGATAACAAAGCAAAGTGTCTCTCCTGCTATTACTTGCATCTCAACATTTAAACATTTCTAAATTTATTTTTCCAATAGATATCAACATAATTTATTATACCTTGAGTGAGATAGCAACTGGAAAAGTACTGTCAGGAGTCAGTGCTCAAGTTCATAGTAAGGGAGCAAGGTAACAGCAAGGTAACGGGGGGGGATCGAGGCCCAGCAAGGATGGGCTGCTCCCTAAGGGACCGGGAGCCAAGCACCAAACCCAGCAGGCAAGACAGGGACCTCACTGCCCAGGCTCCCTCCCCGACCACAGATACCTGACCAGAGGTCACAGCAGTGTTCAACCACGTGTCCAAGTCACTGGGCAGGTTGGAGGCAATGAGGCAAGTCCAAGGTCAACCTGGAAAACCAAGTGAGGGAGAGTGGACCAATGCAGCCCAAGGCAAAGCAATCCCAACCAGAAGCAGCACTCCTACAGCACAGTTCAAAAAGAGCAAAGCTCCCAAACCAGAGCTTAAATGGGCCCGGGGGTGGGGGGTTGTTTGGGGAGGCTCCAGCTGAGGCTCCTCAGGGCTGTTGAGGCCAATTGGTGCACTCAGGGCCCTGACAGCCTGCAGCCCCTGTTGCAGTGAGATCCCTAATGCTGGAAATACTGTGATTTCTCCTGCTTGTCATTGCTAGAGGAGTTCAACGAGTTCATTAAAGAACTCAGCTGGAAATGCTGAGGGAGCAAAACTTAGTCTCAGGAGCCTTTCTTCCTTCAGCTACAGACTGCAAAAATTGCCATTTCAGCTTAGGAGGCCTTCTGTGATCTTTCTGGACGACTGATTTCTTACACAGTCTTACCCAAATCTGATGAGCAGAAGTAAAACTCCATCTAAATAACTTTTGTTCAGCAAAAGAAAACCACAGAGGTGTTCCTGCCACTTACGGCACAACAGTAAAGCTCTTTCTGAATCTTTTTGCCTTCCATCCTCAAGTGACAACTGAGCTTTAGAGACATACCCCTTTTTTCATTTCTTTTTCTCCGGTACGTCCCTTTGAGCATAAACATTCCTTTACTGCTGTCCTGTGCGAGATTCCCTGCTCAGGGCCAGGCACTAAGGGCTGATTTGAAATCACATGAGCTTGCTCTGGGCTTGCTCTCGTGTCCCTTGTCAGCATGGTCCAGTGGTTGGCCGCAGATGCCTTCGGTTTGCTGAAAGCAGTTTGATTTTCAGAGTGCACCTTCAGTTCTTTTTGTTTGCCAGGTATATACGAATCTCAAAGTAGATACCCCAAATCACATCATCATTTAGAAAGATTCTTGTCCCTGGACTTCGCCATTCCTTAGGTTTTTAGTAATAATTCTGTCACTAGTGATGAGGTTTTAGACTAAATTTATTCATACTCCCACACGAGACGTGTTACCCGGAGGCAGCTTGTTACTCTTAACAGCCTTTGCTTTCCTAAGGAAATTGCTTTTACTGTTGTAGCAGGAAAAAGAACGAAGTATTCCCCCCTCGGCATCATGCACAATGAAATTGGTTTCCCCCACGTTTTGGTCTGGTATTTATTGTTGAACACTAGCAGGGCACGTTGATAGCACCAGAAGTGTTGGCAGTGAAATGCATCAGAAATGTAGAATGAAACCTAAAATAAAATGCTTGCAGATTTTGAACTGCGTGTTTAAAAGCTTTTCAGTGTATTTTAAGGTACAGCGTCCAAACCAGGGCTATAAATTTTATTGTTGAGGATTGCTTTGAACAGGGGTAAACTGATGCCCGTGTGATTTTCAGACCTGGTAATGATGAGGAACTCATATTTTATATTACGAGAAACAGCATGATTTATGATACTCCACCGAAAGTAATCTGCAGCGACAAGTTACAGCATGCCTCCCCAAAGCACCCAGGAAATAGCTGAGCCCTCCCTTTCGAACACAAGTGCTCCATTGTTTTTCTGTGTCGGTTTCGGGCACATCGGCCAGGTCCTGGAAATTGTCCGTTTATGGGTCATTAGTGGTAAGAGGCTTACATTTATTAACGAGCTGTCTCATTCAGCAGCCTCGGTGAAGACTGTCTGATAGACAGTGAGGGTCTCATCCCAGGAGAAGTCATCTCAACAGAGTCCTGTAGTGCTGGTCCCAGCATCACTCCCTAGCTTTCACATAAAGAATTTATTTGCTGTCCCTTGAGCGAGAGCAGCAGCCAGGATGAGAAGTCTCATCTATACCTCCTGCAGGTGATGCAGTGCTGGAACATCCCCTAAGAACTGCCCCACACTGGCACCTCGGTCATTTGAGGTGCTGGCAGGTCCAGCACATCAGAGCTCAGCCCTACTTACGTGATTGCAATGTTTTGTCTCTCTGCAGCCTAGAAACCCGGTAATCTCAAAGCTAAAAGAAAGGCTGTTTTCACAACAGTGGCATATCCAGTACTTGTTTGGTCCAGGAATTCACCTTTTCGGTCCAGATTTTTTCCTTTAATGATAATATTTGGCTTTGCTTTGCTAGGAATATTGGGATCACTCTTTGTGAGAGCCTCACCAACAACTTCATGCAAGCAGGAGACTGTAGTATCATTTCACCTGCTTTCTCCAGGACCAGTTCCTTTTCCTGTCGCTGAACCCCTTATAAAGCTTGTTAACCAAACCAAACATCTTATGCCCTTCTTCTGCACTTATTTCTTGTCACCCTCGTGGTGACGCTCACCTCTGGTGGGTCCAGGCAGGCCCACACTTCCACCTGGAGGCCAAGACTGATACAGCAGCCCCTTGTCACAGCGGCCAGAGCCTGCTTCCCGGTCCTGGAGACAAGCTCCCATACCGAAGCCAGAATCTGTACGTCTAGCCCTGCACTCTTGGTGCGCACCGAGTTCACTCCAGCTGGCCAGTTCACTTCTGTGCGAGGGGATGCTGAGCGGACTGGAGCGTCTCCGTGACGAGGACAGGCTGAGAGCCCTGGGGCTGTTCAGCTGCAGAGAAGCAGCCTGAGAGGGGAGCTGAGCAATGGTCATCAATATCTAAAGGGTGGGGGGCAAGAGGATGGGGCCAGACTCTTTTCAGTGGAGCACAGTGACAGGACAAGGGGCAACGGCTACAAACTGGAGACCAGGAAGTTCCACCTGAACATGAGGAAAAACTTTTTTTTTCCTGTGAGAGTGGCAGAGCCTGGCCCAGGCTGCCCAGAGAGGCTGTGGAGTCTCCTCCTCTGGAGAGATTCCCAACCCGCCTGGACC
>JANHFX010014651.1:0-79174 GCA_027560015.1 Chloroceryle amazona
GGCCTGCCCCGGTAGGACGGGGGCTGTGCCCGGCGGCAGGGTCGGCGGGGGCGTGTGGCCGCAGGGGCGGGCGGGACTGGAAGCATCCCCCTGTCAGGGGAGGGAGCGAGTGCCCCTTGGGCTGGCTCCTGTTACGGGGCTGGGCAGCGTTGCCACCCCTCCCCTCTGCCTCTTTTCTGCCATGGTCAGTCGTAGCTTGATCCTGTCTAGTTTGTTCTGTCTCTTTCTAAATGTCTGCTTCCGGTATCTCTCTTTCCTTGTGATCTCTGCCTTATCTGACACCTTCTAGTATAAATTGCCCTTTACAAGAACCAAGCTCTACTCGGAACTAGTTCAAAAAAAGCTCCAAATCTTTCCTCATTTTCTTTTCTATCAACTGTACAAAACCGTGTCTTTTGTTGGTGTACATTTGATCAGCTAAAATTGGTTAATAACTGTAAAATATACCTTTGATCCTCCTGCAAATGCATGCAGCTTTGAAGTAATGTTCTCCAAGTTCCTGGTTTGACCTTCACTGAAATGCTCCAACTTCTTTTTCTAGGAGAATTATACCTATGAAAGTTATAAAATATTTGATATAAGAGAAAGTTAGTTTTTTCAAATGCAAGTGTAATATTTTTCACAATAGAGCAATAAAGAAAAAAAGCAACTCTGGCAAAGGCTATGCTGGTCCAGTAGTAGAATGAACACAAAGTCGCATTGGAGTAGACTTGTCTTAAGTTGCCATGTATAGCTGAAGTCATAGTACTGTGAACAAGATTTTTCCCTGTGGCTTGGCTGAGCATGTGTTGTATGTTCCATACTTCTCTTGTATGTTAATAGTATTTCTAGCAATTATAAAAATACTTTAATCTTTATAAAAGTACTTCTACTGTTGGAGTAGAAGTTTTTGTTCAGAGAAAACAGATGATGCTATATAGTAATAAATCAGAAGGGCATATGTAGTAACTAAGATTATTGAGTATTGTTTGCCAAGGATGACCCTTTTAAATGGACACTTTCAATTTTATTCATGAGTTCAGATAGTTGTCTGTTCAGTTTCTTTTTTGTCACCTGGCATTCCGTCAGTTTTCTGGATTTTTCCTGCATTATTATTCAGGATGGGAGTTTGGCCAATGGAGCTGTAGGTCATCTTAGTGCCTCTCCTAAGTAAAATTAATGAAGGGATTGTTATGAGTTTCACTAAGTTATCCATTCATGTCAATAAATCTGGATTTCTTTGTTTAAAGACCTCAACCAAGGCTGATTTAATTTCTTGAAGAAATTACTAATCTGGTTGATAAAGGAAGCTACTTAAATGCTGCATACTTGGAAGTTATGTAAAGCAGCTGACATTCAATTTTATTAGCCCCTGTGATATGTACTTAATTTGGGGTTGATTTGGTATAAATAAGGTGGAATTAGAAATCAATTGTCAAACATCTAAGTTTGTTTCATTGCGGCTAATTTAAGGGACAGAAATACTCTAATTAAAGAACATTCTGCTGCTAACATCTGATACTCAGTTTATTAAAAGCTGTATTTGCTATTTGCTACAGAATACAGTGTATTAAAACCAAATTTTGTTGGAAAGGCGGTTTAACCAGTTTTACTGTAGTATATACTTCATTACCTGTTGTTTTCTCTTTTCTGATCCAGGTATTTCTGCATTTGTAGAAGTTTGGTCATCTAACAGAACAGAAAATTACTCAAAAACCTTTGAACAGCAACTTCTTCGTATGGGAGCAAAAGTAAGGAAACTATTTTGAAATAAAAACTACAGGAAAGCTCTTAATTATAAACTGCCTTGCTTGTTCTGCTTGCCATGTGTATTTCTCTGTAGTGTGAGGTTTTTGCAGTGCAGAAAGATGATCACAGACTTGAGAATAGATGAATATGCTGTAAAAATCTAGTGACAGATAAGAAATACATTTGAAGCTTCCCTATATTTATAAACCTTGTATATTAATATACACTGTACTGTAACTGTTAATATAACAGTGTACTGTGGGCAAACCAAGTTTAAGTGTTGAAAGACTGTGGCTTACAAACATGTACCTTATGTTCATTTGTTTTAACTTCTAGGCAGCTACTCTTTTGTTACTATAATATTTTATCACCCAAATACCATGACATTTTATTTTTCTGTTAACTCCTACAAATGTGGTTTAGCGCCAGGTGCTAGTAAAAATTCATCTGAGAGTCTTTGTGTGCAGCTCAGTGATTTTTTTTTTTTGACATCAAGTGTAGTTGACGTAGATGCAAAATATCTTTAATTGCCAGCTGTAAAATTTCAGAGACTAGTCAAACTGTCATCTTCCTGTCTTGCACATCATTGTCGGTTAATGGAGTTTTTGCAGCTTATGTCATGCTCTAAATAACACTTAAAGTGAAGTCCTTGTGCTTAAGTGGGCATGTGTGGGTATATCTTACTGTAATTTAAGAAATTTTGCTTACCCCAAAGCCTCTCATTCTGTATGAATTTAGCTGAGACAGCAAAACAGAACAGTAAAAACCCATGGTTTTATTATAAAAGCAAATACAACTTTCAATAAATAAACCAAGTAAGAAATACTTCCTGTTTTTTTGTGCTGTACTATCAGATCTGTGGAATTCTGATAGGTTTTTCTCACAGAACATATGACAAAGCATAGGACTTCAAAATTCCTCAAGCTGATCATAAAGTAGCTGGATATGGTGAAAGTTATAGGGAGATGATACAGATGAGCCTGTTTAGCAGATCTCTGTGTCTGATAAGGGGTGGTCATGCCCCTTCACTATTCCAGACATTTTGTTCCCTTTTATTGGGCTGAGCACAATAGTAAACTGACTTGGCTCATTCTGTCACGAAGGATAATTCTAGATTAGTTTTTCACTAGATGGTTGATTCAGACATCTCAAGCTAATGTCAGGTGAGCAGCAGATGATATCCAGGGTAAGGGTGGAGACAGGGGAGGTGAGAGGAAGGTGTAAGGTAGTGCTCCTCCTTAATTTGGAGGAAAAGACATATCAAGCATCCTTAGGACCTGGGCTAATCCAGCTGTGAGCTGGATACTAGCATAAGTAAGCAAGCAGTTATATCTGGAGTCTTAAGTTATTCCAAAAGGGATTCATTGGTCTCGTATACCTAGATATTTAAATATGGGGGGGTTGGGTTCTTCTCAGAAGCAGTAAATCAGCTTGTCACCAGAAATTTTTAGAAAAGCTGAGTAGTTTTCTTAAAGCCATAGATCCAACATGTTGATAGCCAAGTACAGTGATGCAATTGAGACAGCAACAGAAGGCTATAGAGATATTTGCACTTGGCTGTGCTGAGAAGATGCTGCTGTAAAATGTGAATTGTACTAATATCATCATGTCAATAATCACAACACCTGATCAATGTGTAGGATGCTTAGTCTTCAAAAAAGGAAGCTTCAGCTGTGAAGAATGAAGTATTTAGAACTAAAAATGTTATCACTTAGGTGTCAGTTAGAGGCTGATAACTGAAATTTGATCAGTTGTACAACACAATGGAAATGTCACATATATTACAGGTACTGAGTTTTCTATGTTTCTTTTTAAAGTGCTCCCATGTAATTTTTTGTTTGTAGTAGCTTCAGCCTTCCCTCAAGGCTAAAAGTGATCTTTATTGGTGAGAATTAGTTTAAAGGTGAGGTTAGCAGTTCTCGGAGTTCTTTGCTAAATAAATGATCTAATTTGGCATTTCTTTGGTTAGTGGGAACTACTTTCTCTGTGGGCTACTGGATTTGAAATTACGTTGGACTACATAAATGTTTTAAGAATAGTGGTACCACCAGAGTAGGGAGATGAAGCTGGTAACCTAGAGAAGTTTGAAAGCACAGGGCTACCCTAGCCATCTAATATGCATTGCATTGGCTTGGCTAATGAGACTTGAGTTTTGAGTGCTTGAAGCTTCTTGTGAAGATGGGAAAGATCAAGAGAGTCCTTGACATAGTTTGGAATAAGTTTTTATGCTAATGGTTTATACTGACTACACTGTCTAGTTTCATTAGCATTTTCTCTTTATCAGAGGTAAAGATGAGCTCTCTGTGTCCTTCTGCAGGTTTCAAAGACGTTGAACAAGCATGTGACCCATGTAGTCTTCAAAGATGGACGTTTGGCTACATGGAATAAAGCACAGAAGATGGGTGTAAAACTAGTTTCTGTACTTTGGGTGGAGAAGTAAGTACTTTTGAATATGAGTGTGGCCTATTCCAGAGATAATGGATTCCAGTATTGTTTTATTTAAGAACCTAAGTGCAGTACCTGTCTTTTTTTTTTTAGTGTCCTTGAAATAGCGACAAATCTAAGGGTAAACAATGATAACTTTACTTGACATTATTCCTGTTATAAAGCATGTTACTTGCATAAAAAAAAGTGAAGTGCTAACTCTTGAAAAGAGAATGTGTTATAGTTCTATAGTACATTTAATTATTCAGTATTCCACTCCTTTGCTCTCAGATGCTGTGTATAGGCATTGAAGACCAGATATTTATATTAAACAGAGTTATTCCATTTTCATATAAAAAAGAATATTTCATCAGGGACACCATACTGTTTCTCTACTTAACGCCTGTAGACAGAGTGTGTTGTAGCAAGAGAGAAAAAGATCCATATGTATTCTGGCTCTTAAGACATTTGGCAGGTTCAGAACAGCACTGCTTGAAGATTCTCAACTACCATATGGAAGAAGTTAAATATAAATAAATAAAAAAAAACCCAGTGTTTCACCTATGTAACCAGTCCATAAGAATTTGCTGGTCTATAGCTGCTTCTCTGAGACTGCAGTGTGGTTGTGAGACTAACTCAGCCCTCAGATGAAGTGTAAAAACACTTGCAGTGTTTCAGTATATGCATGTGTTTATTCAAATTTCCAATAGATAAATTGCTATGATGATGGAAATTAGAATATGAGGTGCTTTTCTATACTAACTGTAATATGCAGGGAGAGATAGAAGTCTAACTGCAAAAGTAAAAAAAAAAAAAAAAAACACAGAAAAACAACCAAAACCCCCCAAAAAAACCCAAAGAGGGGAACCGAACTCTGCTGTAGCCCCTTAAATGTAGGTCAGTACAACTGCAAAACTTATGATACAAATCTGTTAGCCAAAAAAGAAATTCATGCAGTTCTGCAGAAGCAGGATATATTTTATTTTTTTTTAAGAATTGGCTATAGAACTTCCAAGCTTTGCAACCCAGCCAGATTTAAGACCCAGGAAGAAATACCTTAACTTCTCAAAAATGAGATAGATATAAAGTTTTATTTCTGTGAATGTATCTTTCTGTGACCTGGTGCTATCAGAGTGCATGAGAATGATGGTTGTTTCAGCAGAAATCTTTGGTTATAAAATTAAATATGTTCTTCAGATGCCTAAGTGTATAAATACAGAATTCAAAACCTTAGTCACGGGACCTATAAGCTATTTGAGAACTGGGATGTGCTATAATAAAAGTATCACAGAAAAGTCCGGGTGAGAAGCTTTTGCAATGGAAGAAATAGAGCACTTTACAGAGAAGGGTCTAGGATGTGTCATATAGAAATTCTGTCTCTCTAATAGGAGTTCCACCCCAAGACTATCCTCTGCCATACTGGAAGGTATTGAGTGCATGATAGCTGTAGAAAGTTCAGACATAGAAACAGTTGGATATGTGATACTGTGTGGGACAGCATGGAGCTTTGAGTTCCAGATGTGAAAGCCTCAAGAAACTTTAATTGTTGCTGGATACCAGTAACAAAGGAAAAGATGTGAGAAAAGTTCCCTCCAGATCCTAAGCTGTGTGGTAGGAAAGAGAAGGCTAGCATCTTCCTGATGTTTTCTGAAGTGTTCTAGTAGCATGCTCTGGACAAGGTGAGGTCTTGCTCTATGGCTTAGAAGTTGAGGTTTGTTGGAACGGGGGAAATTATCTGAAATAGAGATGCATTTTAGGGGCAGGGGAGAGGGGGAACATGGACACACTCAAGCTGTGAAGTATGATTTAACTTCTTTGTAGTCTTTTTTCTGCCTTTTAGTTTAAAGTTAATGCCAAAAGGTACAGATGGTGGTACTACTTGGACTGATGTATACTCTAGGCAGAATTGATAGGAACATTGAGTGACGTATAGGTCAGAAGTAGAAACTTACATAAGAGGTAGCAATGAATTGGCTCAATAGTCGTAGGGTTATTCAACTGAGGTACAGACAATACAAAATTGAAATAGTCTATGCTAGCAGTTTTGGGACTTAGAATAGATGTCTGTGGCATTATCACCTCAGCAGTAGTAAAAAGCCCAAATAGAATAGAAGACCTCACATAGTGGGATGACAGCATTTTGTCATGGAATGTTGAGAGAGAATGACAAAGAGTGTGACAAGTTATAAAATAAGTTTCCTTGTGTCTTGAGGAGACAAGAATTCTTGAGCCTGGAAAAGATGTGGGAGTGGAGGGGGAGAGACTCCTCTGAACACAAAGGTTCATATGAAGAAGCTGAAGAGGGAAGGGATGTATGTATTTCTTTCCAGTAGGAGAACTGGAAAGCATCACGTCAATCTGGAGGCAGATTAAGAGAAAACAGTAAATGGTTTTAGCAAAACATGGTTAAATTGTAGAAACCCTTATTGTAGAATCATAGTTGGCAAATACTTACCCGGGCTTTAAAAAAAAAAAATATGGAAGTAATTAAACACTTTGTTTTATCAAAACCAAATAGACTATTGCTTCTATCTCCAAACAAGAAATCTGTGGAACATAGCAAAGTAAACTGGCAATGTGTAGCTGTGTTTTCATGTTTTCGCATGCTCTTGGGAATCTTGATATTGAAAACAGGATGCTGCAGTATATGGTATTTAATCTGAACACTACTTTTTGATGTTTGAACTTTGAAAACACCAGATAAGGAAGCAAATAATAAGCAATTACTCCAGCATTTCCCGATTCTTCTTTCTGCCAAATACACTCCCACTTAACAGCTAATGGACTCCTACTTCCAAACAGTTATGCATGTGCATATATAGCTTTACCTTTCCCTGAGCAGTGGGTGAGTCTCTTGGGAGCATGCCCTGTGATTTTAAAAATACTATAGTACTCACTCCTCTCCATTAAAAAAGAAAGTTACAGTACAAGGGTTTGTGCAGTATTTAGTGAACACTGACTTGTTGAACTCTTACTTCATTTCCAGTGCATTCTCCAATGATCTGCCTCAAAATTGTATTGGAAACTTTTATAGTATGAGCATTTATTCGAAACTAAACTGGATGCAGTTCTACAGTTCAGTAGGAAATAATGTGATTGTGAAGAAGACTCTTGAAAATAAGATGACAACTGAAATTCAGAAACATGCAGGACTCCAGAGTAAATGTGTATTTAATTTTAAAAAATCTTTTGTTTCCTTTTTTTTGTTTCCGAAGAATGGTAGATACATGTAACTTTAAAACTGGTCCACAGAATCATAGACATACTATAAAATTCATGCAAATAAATTGTATTTTTAAAGCAAAACAAATACCTCAATGAACAACCTTAAAAAAAACCAAAACAAATCCCAACAACAAAGAAACCTACATAAGCTAGAATTGTTAGAATTTGTGTCCAAATTAAGAACATGTACTTCCAAATCAAAACCGTAATTGGGGAAACTACCTGTGTATTCTTAGTATGGTGCATCACTCATGTCACAGAAGATAGATAGGTCACTTACATTCACATTTGCCTGCAAAGTAAAAAATTCTTCAGATATCTGATGGTCAAATTTTCTTCTGTGTAGCTCCTCAATCAGTGAAATCTCTGAATTGTAAATTGTCATCTAATCCATTTGCTAATTATTATGCAGAATTTAATAATAGCAACTGAAGTCCAGCATGATAAATATCATCTCTAAACTTGGTTATTTTGACAAAAACATGCAGTTTGACTCAGTTATTCAAAACTGAGTAACTAAGCATGAGGTTGTATTTCTACAGATACAAACTTTATGAATTAGATCACTAGGTGTCAGTATAATCACAATTTTGAATGGCTTCTGGGGGCATTCTAATGCAGTCTATTAGGGTTCTGTATGCTTTCCCATAATTTGTTTTATTATTTTGTATTTATCTATTTTGAACTTTATGTATTAATAACCAAATTCCTTACTGTTCACAAATGCAGTAGATTGTATTATATGGTATTGTATTCAAATATTAACTTTAGTCCTACTGTTCTCAAGTCAGTCTTTGAATATGTAAAGGAAAATCTAGGGGTAAGGGATCATGTGCTTTTTTGGTTTGTAATTTAAGAAAAAAAGAAATCACAAAAATACTCCTCAATAGGGGGAGCAATGTTTTTACCATTGCATGTAAAAAGAGAAGGCAGAAAACTGAGACTGATTGGCAAGAAGTAAAAGACAGGATAAGGTGAAGCCTCCTTTATCATTTGCCTAAATAGAAAAATTTCCTAGCCTCCTCTCCACACCACGACATTTCTATAGATTGTAGTTGGGAGTTGACTGTCATCAGTGACCTGAGTGTTAAGTTCACTGGCTAGGAAACAGTGAAAGTCTACAGTCCTCACAAAAATCAGGGCAAGATTTATGGCTCATGAGAAGCTAGTCAGAAGGTAGTCAGTGATTGATTGATTGATGATTTATTAATGTATGGAAAATAACATGAGTGGAATCTTGGAGTTTCAAACCATCAATTTAGATGGCACCACTGGGAGAAAAAAAATTTTTATCATGCTGTATTTGGTGGGTAATATGTAGGTTAGCTTTTTATTACTTTTTTTTGGCAGTACAGTAGTTATGCTAAATGTAAACACCTAAGAAGTGTGGGTGTTTCATTATTACAGGGCTTGAACAACTCTTTTTACAATAAAGGTTCTCTTTAAAAAAGGGGGAAAGAAAAATAAACAAACCCAGTCTAATTTATTCTTCAGGTGTCAGGAAACTGGACTACATGTTGATGAATCCTTATTTCCTGCAGTAGACGCTAATGAAGGACTACCTCTACTGATCAAAAAAGTACGTGAATTATTTTTTTAATAGCTCTAGAGTCATAAACTTTGAAGTTTGAACTTGATTTCCTGATCTTAGGCACTTGAGGTGTTTATTTTCAGAACATTTTGTAAACTCTACCTAACCATCTGAGTAGGATTTTAAAGGCTATGGCTGTGATCATGTGACGTTATCTGAAGAAAGGATAATAGAGTTTTCATATTGAATAAAGAAAATTTAAATAAAATGACATGATTACTTAAACCACATGGCAGTCATGGGGTTTTTTTATGTTTCACTGAGTTGTAACAAACCCTTAAAATTACGGTATTTAAAAAAAAAAATAAATCTTGCAAGCCTTAGATTTGCTATAAGTGAAAGTTTAAAAAATGGTGACTTCGTCTCCTTTCTATTCAAATCTAACCTTAAAAAAACCCCCAAACTGTTAGGTCCTTTCTTATTTCATATTAATATTCCCTTTAGAAAACATCAACTTCTACAAAACTATCTGTGTCTCTGAAGGAGGTGATAAGTAGCATAAACACTGATAATAAATAATGTGATAAAGTGGTAGACAAATAGGAACTATAGTTACTTTTGGCAGTTTTATTCTATATAATTAATAATCCTCTGTGTCTTGTAGCACAAATGTATGCAGCCAAAAGACTTTGTTGAAAAAACACCAGATAATGATAGAAAGCTTCAGAGAAGACTGGACCAGATGTCTAAAGAATTAGCTGTACAAAAGATAGCAATTAATGCTGGTAAGAGCTACTTTGGACTAAGATTCAAATATTGAGTTATTTCTTTAAGCACTTGATGGGTTTTGTGGGGTTTTTCTTGCTGCCTTTTTTTTTTTTAGTTTTATGCATCTCACCATCAGAAAAAGTTAACTAGCATTTTGCAGAGCTCTTTGCAAGCTTTTGATGTTAAGGCATCTGTAATGTATAAGGAACCTAAAATTTCTAAGTATTTTGAAAAAAGCAGCCAGTTTATCTGAAGCTGTTATAGCATGTAAATATTAATGTACAAATGGTATTTCTTTGTGTAGAAACTGATGTACCGGTTTTACTGTTTGAAGACAATGGGTCACTTGTATACAGCCCTGTCAATAAGATAGAAGATCAATGCACTGCAATGGAAAAAAGAATAAAGGTGATGAAAGAAAAAAGAGAAAATCTTTCTCCTACTGGTAAGAGTTTAAATCTTACTTATACATGACCATGTACAAATGTCTACCATCTTTGTTGCTGACCTTTTGTCACTCTGGCCTTCAGAATTTTCTTCATATCTTACTTGATTGTATGTCCTCCCTTTTCCTCTGGTTTTGAGTATGTATGATTTGGATTTTACCTTCTTTCTGTTGAAGGCCACAAGAAGTCATGGAAGACAATGACTGTAAAAAAGGAATTTCTTAATTACTAGACTGCTCTAGAAGACTAATGTTGAAGCTAGGCTTTCTAAACCTGCACATGGATATTATCACAATTTTGTTTAACTCTACAGTGAGACTATAACTCTTATTTCCCGACAAATGTTAATCTGTATGCCTTTCTTGACAAAGCTTACAATATTATTACTCCTAGGCCAACAGCTTAAAAAGTAGTCCAAAACTGATGTGTCCAGGTACTAGAAAACAGAATTAAAAAAAAAAAATGATTACCTAATTGAATAAATCTACACTACCTTCAAAATGCAGATTCTGTGAATTAAATCTAGATTAGATTGTAGTTTTCAAATACTTTTTTTTAGTGTTTGCATTACCTTACTTTGCAAATATTGAGGTGCAAGTCATTAAGTTTTGTCATTTGTTATTGTAAAAACTGTTGAAATGTGGAATATCTTCTGCAGGGAAGGAGGGAATCTGTAGTATTTGAAGTTAAGAAGTCTGTCAATTACAGTCAGTTTCTAATTTCAAAAATAATTGTAGGAGGAAATTAAAGAACTGGTGACACAAATGAAAAAATAAGTCTCATTCATGTATTTGTTTTCTTTTTTTGAGTTTCATGGTAACACCTGCAAACATTTTGAAGAGCATTTCTACAATAGCAAGGCTTTGCTGCTAATTGCAGAATTTGACAGATTCTGTAGTAAAATGCCTCAACTGGCTTAGAAATGTTTATAGTATTTTCTAAATGTTTTGCTATCATTCGTTAGTTTCAGAAAAATGTGGTGCTAAGTTACCTGGGGGGGGGGGGGGAGAAACCAACAAAAAACCTGAAGCAAACAAACCAACAAAACTTAAAATTGTAGAATATGTAATAGCTTTTTTGTTAGTATGTAAATTTGAGATACCCTTGAGCAGTCTGTAATTATTTTATAAGATTTTAGTTATTTGGCAAAGCAATGACCTGTCTTTTACAATTGAGCTGTTTTGAAACATGACTAGATGGTGTGGAAAATGGTATGTTTGCAAATAGCACTAACTAGTTTATTTACAAATTCCTAGCTTCACAAATGTTTCAGATAACTCCAAGTAGTTCACCCAGAGACTGCCCCCTGTCTGCTTGTGTCTTAAATTCAGAAGATGCATTGTTACCAGGTAACTAACGCAACTGATATATTACAGAAATTAAAAATAACACATGACCTGTCTATGTTATCTTGAAAGGTATTGTAAACTGAAATGGGAAATGTGTATTTGCTCTGCCATTTATATTTAAAGCTGAACTTTTTAGTTTTTCTTAATTGGCATACAGAATGCATGCCCAACAGTCTGATGTTGTGGGGGGGGGACAAAAAAACCCCAAACAAACACACACACACACACACCCCCAAAAAGAAAAACAACAAGCAAAAAAAAAAAACAAACAAACAACAACAAAAAAACACACACACACAAAAAAAAAAAAAAAAACAAAAAACAAAAACCCTTCATGAGAGAGGAACTTCAGAACTGAAATGTCTTCCAAATTTTCAATTAAAAAAAAAAAAGGAATTTTAAAGGAAACCTAATGTATTCTCCAGCTCAAGTATTCAGGGACCAATGAAATATCAAGAGTAAAAATAAATCAGCTTTAAAAATGTTTTATGGTTGCAGATTATAAGAATCTTGGTAACAAGTTACTTGAACTAAAGTTAGGGGTTTGTTCCTGTGTTTTGGCTTATATACTGGCTTACAAGAGAACAGAGGCAGTATCTGTTAGTCCGAGACAGGTTGGCATGACTTCGTACAGTGTTAGGGAGAAGTAGTACCTTAACATTGGAAGTAGCATAGCTGTGCCAACAAACTTTTTTATTTTGGGAAATTAGTTGTGTGCTGATTAGTTTGAACATTGTGATTTGAGAGCTTTACCTTGAGTATGTCCCTCCAGCATGACAACTGTACAATGTAATTTTGCATTAATAGAGCTCCACATCCCATGACTATGTTCAGTGCAGCTTCTATCTCTGATGCTTTGTGACAGTGGCCTCTTGTTTGTGCTTGCAAGACACATGAGACTATGTTGGTTAATAAAGGTTTAAAAAGTTCAACAATCCAGTTTAAATTGGGAATTTTTTTTTTTCCATGGTTGTTATGGGAACCTGATCATGTCATGTGAATCTTCTCCTTTAATCTCCTGAATATTGTGAATACTTCCTTCAGAAACTTGTATTTTTCTGAATTTAGGTAGCTACACTATATGTTTTAACAAGTCATTTAGATTTAGTAAGCAAATAACATGAAAACTTCCTTTAAAACCTACAAGAGCACTTACAGAATTAGTATTGCTGAAACTTTGCTCTCAATGTGTAGTTAAACCAAAGCATCTGTTGCAAGACTCAGATTGTAGAACAATGATTTATTTGAAGTATATTCTGAATAATCTAAGAAACTAGCCTGCTTCAGAGGAATTTGTTGTCACGAGTTCTTAATAGATTCTGTATATCGCCTCCTCCAAAATAATTTCATAAGAATAGCTACAATATCTAATTTTTCACATGCTGATTATTTTTAACACAGTGTTAACGTATGTGGTATGATACTATGATGATGTGTTTAATTTCATCTTAACAGCAAAAGCTACAAGGTGATGGTAGTGCTGGGGTAGAAAAATTGACTGACTTTTCAGTATCACTATAGCTGGCTTTATCAGCATAAAATCTTGCTGGCTTTCTCCACAAATGGGAGTGAAAGGGATTTCCTCTGCTGCTTTGTTTCAAGAAAGCAGAACAAGACTTACAGACTCATATTACCACATAAGCAGGAGGAGATATCTGCCTTAGATTGCATGACTATGATACAGCTGTGATCACTGAAACATGGTGGGACAGATCCCATGACTGAATGTTGTCATGGATGGCTATGTACTTTTTAGGAAAGATGGACCAACAAGGTGAAGTAGTGGTGTTGCTCTTTATGTACAAGAGCAACTGAAATGTATTGAGCTCTATCCAGGGGGAGAGGTAGAACAGGTTGAAAGCTTGTGGGTAAGAATTAAGGGACATGCAAAGGGGGGTAAAACTGTTGTGGAGGTGTACTGTAGACCACCAAACTAAGATGATATTGATGAGGCCTTCTACAGACAACTGGAGGTAGCCTCGAACACAGTCCTTGGCACTCATGGCTGACTTCAATCACCCTGATATGCATTAGGAAGCCCACACAGCTAGGCATGTTCAGTCAAAGGCTCTTGCAGTACATTGAGATAACTTCTTAATGCAGGTAGGGGAGGAACCAGTGAGAAGAGGTGCACTGCTGGACCTTGTATTAACAAATAAGGGCTAGCTGGGGACATTAAGGTTTAGTCAGCCTCACCTCCACCCCGGAAAAATGATGGAGCGGCTCATTCTGGAGATCATCTCTAACCACATAGAAGAGGAGAAGGTTCTAGGGAGTAGTCAGCATGGATTTACCAAGGGGAAATCATGCTTGACTAATCTGATAGCATTCTATATCACGAATGAATGGGTAGGTGCAGGGAGAACAGTGGATGTTGTCTACCTTGACCTTAGCAAGGCTTTTGACAGAGTTTCCCATAACATCCTCATGAGCAAGGTCAGGAAGTGTGAGATGGAACAGACAGTGAGATGGATTAAGAACTGGCTACGCAATAAAGTCCAAAGAGAGATAATCAATGGTGCCAACTCCAGCTGGAGACCTGTAACTAGTGGAGTCCCCCAAGGATCAGTGCTGTGTCCAGTCCTGTTCTTCATCAATGACCTCAATGAAGGGACAGTGTCTTCTCAGCAAGTTTGCTGATGATGCAAAACCGGGAGGTTTAGCTTGTACACCTGAAGGCTGTGTGGCCATTCTGTCCAGCTCTCCAGTCTGTGCAAATCATGTTAAGAGGAAACTAATGAGGTTCAACAAGATTAAGTTCAGAGTCCTGCACCTGGGAAGGAGTAATAAAATGCACCAGTACAGGTTAGGAGGTGATCTGCTAGAGAGCAGCTATGTAAGGAAGGACCTTGAAGTCCTGGTGGACAAGTTATCCATGAAACAGCAGTGTGCCCTTTTGGCCAAGAAGGCCAATGGTGTCTTGGGGTGCATTAAGAAGAGCGTGTCCAGCAGATCGAGGAGGTCCTCCTCCCCTTCTGCTCTGCACTGGTGACACCTCACCTGGAGTATTGCATTCAGTTCTGGGCTCCCCAGTTCACGAGGGATGGAGATCTAATTGAGAGAGTCCAATGGAGGGCTGTGAGGATAATAAGGGACTGGACCACCTGCCTGATGAGGAAAAGTTGGGATACCTGGAGCTTTTTAGTCTGGAGAAGAGAAGACTGAGAGGGTATCTAATTAATATGTATAAATATATGAGGGCTGGGTGTTAAGAAGAAAGGGGCAACCTCTTTTCACTTGTGCCCTGTGACGGGACAAGGGGCAATGGATGCAAGCTAGAGCACAGGAAGTTCCACCTCAACATGAGAGAGAACTTCTTTACTGTAAGGGTTACAGAGCACTGGAAAAGACTCCCCAGAGAAGTGTGGAGTCTCCTTTTTTTGAGACTTTCAAGACCCATCTGGATGCATTCCTGTGTAACCTGCCCTAGATTCTATGGCCCTGCTCTGGCAGGGGGGTTGGACTCCATCTCCAGAAGTCCCTTCCAACCCCTAACATTCTGTGATTGTATAAGAATATAGAGTAGCTAAAGCATTTGTAGCTTGTCAACATAAAATGTGCTTTGTTTCTAATCTATTTTCTGTTTAGATTTTTAATAATTTGCCATGTAATATCCAGAGAAGTGGCTACATTCTTGTTTTCTTTCAGTAATTTGATATGTATTTTAAGAAATTTGGCACTCTGTTTTATTAAATATATTTATATTTCCACTCTTTGTACTTTGCAGGGCAACAAATGGAAGACTGCTTGAACTCAAATTATGATTATCTTTGGGAAACTGATAAATTAAAGAGAAAGAAAACAGAGGTAGTAAAACACTCCTGTCATCCTTGGACTGATATTCATGTATCTATGAGTGCATCAGTGAATTCTCCCTTGGATAGCTATGGGCCAAAGAGCTTAACACCAAAACATCACAGAAGAAGCTTAAAGAAGCAGATTTTGCAGCACACCTTGGATAATCAGTTGTCCTTCGAAAATAAAGATACAAGGATTTCAAAGAAAAATCAGAAGGATGAAAACAGCATGACTACTTCAGTTGAAAATGAAAGCTCTCCTATCTACATCAAGGACTTGGGTCCTTCTGAAAAATCAGTCACGTTAAATACTGTTTCTGCTTTGACTGTCAATCCCTCTAATTCAACTATGAACAGTGAAGACTTGAATACATGTTTGTTGTATAGAAGCTTCCCGGTTCACAGAAATGATTGTATTCTTGAAAAGAAGAAGAAAGTACAAACACTATCTAGTTTGAAACTAGCTACTTCAGAACTGGGTGCATCAGGATCTGAAGAGTTCTTGCAAGCAGTTACTACATCTAGCAAGTCTTTTTGCACTGAAGATGCTTCTTATGAAGACTTTTTTTCATCATCTAATTTGAATAAAAATGAAGTACAGGTACAAGTACTAAAGGAATCACAGAATCCTCCTGAAATTTGTTGCAAAGACTTTTCTACAAGTGTAGTCTCACTTGATGTGAGTTTCTCTGAGCCACAAGCTACTTGGAAGAATAGTGGGAAAAACTCTATTCCATCAAATGATGTTTCAGTAAAGAAAAATTTCCAACTATTTGAACATTCTGGAAGTGTGCCATTAAATTACAAGTCAAATGATGAAAAAGCTGACACTGCAGAAACTCTAGATTCTGATGATGTGAATAGGCTGCCTCAGGTGGCTCATGAAAAATCCTACAGAACCAATGTGAATTACTGTGCTCACACTACTGGTAAGTTGCTACATAGAGCTGGAAAATGAAAAGCTATCATACATACTGCTTTAGAGATACTCATGCAGCTGAATTGCCAAATGAACTGTCATTCTTAAGGGAAATATTTCAGAATTACACCAAAGGAAGAAAATGTTGCAGTACTGACTTTATTTTTGAGGAAAATGAGTGCATAGGATCAAAAACAGCCACTTGTTTTCCCATACATTACAAACACACAGAAGATACCAAGAGAATAAAAAACTGTGCTCACAAAATGCACCAAAAGTATGTGAGCTGCCTTTTCCCCTAATGCTTCATATTCTATAAACTTTCTGTTGCTATTCAAAATCTGTTTAAGAAACTAAAGTCTTTCTATTTTAAGTGTTATGATGCCTTTATAAATGGTTTAAAAATAACTCCTCATCATGGGATCCTTTGTTCAAATTATTTTTATTACACAAGGTAAAATTACTACTTTAGATTGATTGCAGCTGAGGGCATAAAATCTCTACTGGAAAAAATAATTTCTTACTTCTGCTATGATGAAGATTGAATAAGACATTTGAGGGCATATGCAGGAGTTGCAATGTAAGCATCTTTTTAAACCATGGCTTTTTTATGTGGAACTGATCCTTGGTTTTAATAGTAACTTTAAGAGTATTTTTTTATAATCAAGTGTTTTCAAGTTAGTTTAGCCTATTTAGCTATTTCAGTGTAAATGTATAGTAGAATATTGAATATTGGGAATTTCCCTCAAAAATGCCCTAATTTGCATTGGGGTAATCACTTTCACATTTTGATATTTAGAGCTGTTTGTGAAGCTATACTAGGGTTAAATACTTGTAATTATAATTGTATATTTTAGTCATTTGTTTTCCCTAGAAACTTCTGCAGCAGTGCATCAATGAATTATATAAAAATAATGTAGTGTTGTACTATATAGAATTAGCTTAAAGGGCTCAACAGACTTGGTATGAGACTTATGAAATCATGCCGTGGAAATGCTGAATGGTGAATGTGCCTATACCCGTGGATGGTGAGTTGTCAAAGTGTGAGCTGCTATTTTGGATTCACTACATCTGTATCTTAACTGGAATGTATCATTATACCAGTTTAAAAAACAAAGCTGATGCAGGTGTATGTTATGCAAGCATAAATGTACACCCGTAGATATATGAACCCCACTGTATGTGGCTTTTGCTATGTGGCTATTTACTGGAAGATGATCTCGGTTTCACAGAATTGCAGAATAGTAAGGAATGAAAGGGACTTCTGGAAACCTAGTCTAACACATGCACACACCCTCCCCCCCAATGCTAAAGTTGGTTCACCCAGAGCAGGTTGCATAGGATTGCATCCAGGAGTGTTTTGACTATCTCCAGTGAAGGAGACAACCCAGCCTGTCTGGGCAGCCTGGTCCAGTGCTCTGTCACCCTCAGAGTAAAGGAACTTTTTTCCTCATGTTCAGATGTAACTTCCTGTGTTGCAGTTTCTGCCAGGTGCCCCCTGTCCTGTTGCTGGGCACCACTGAAAAGAGACTGGCCCCATCCTTTTGACTCCCACTCTTTAGATAAACATTATAAGCATTCAGTCTTCTCCAGACTATGCAGCCCTAGGTCTCCCTTTAAAAAAACACCCATGTGAAAACTTCTTTCATCATGAGATGTTCCAGTCACCTCATGATCCTTATAGTCATTTACTGGACCCTCTCCAGTTGTTCCCTGTCTCTCTTGAACTGGGAAGCCCAGAACTGGATACAGTACTCCAGCTGTGGCCTCACCAGGACAGAGTAGATGAGGAGGAAAACCTTCAACCTACTGGTCACACTCTTCTACACTTCAGGATATCATTGGCCACCTTGGACACAAGGGTATATTGTTGGCTCATGGTTAACTTCTTGTCCACTGGGACTTCCAGGCCCTTCTCAACATAGCTGCTTTCCATCAGGTCAACACCTAATTTGTACAGGTGCATGGGTTTATGCCTCCTTAGGTGCAGGACTCTACACTTACCCTTGCCACACCCTTGCTGAATTTAATTAGGTTCCCTTCTGCCCAGCTCTCCAGCCTGGCCAAGTCTTGTTGAATGGCAGCACAGTCTTCTGGTCCCAGTTTTGAATTGTCAGCAAACATGAAGATGATGAACAAGATTGGACCCAGCACTGACCCCTGGGGAACACCACTAGCTAGAGGCTTCCAGCTAGATTCTGCATTGCTGATCACAACCCTCTCCTTTCCAATTCCTATCATTCTTTGATTCTTTTCCTCTCTATGATCCTTAAATTATGCATTTGTAATGTCAAAAAAAAAGTAGTGTTTTTCATTAAACTACCATGAAAACAAACGGGGAAGGAGAAGAGATTTACCACTTCTAACTAAAATTAACAGGCATACCTAAGTTCAATTCTTTTATATTCTAGTAATTAAATTATGATCAATGCTTTATCATGTTATGCTTTTATTTTCTATCTGAACAATTTGATTAAGGTAACAGATTTTGGACAAGAGTAAAAAGGAACAGTATTAAAAAAGTTATCTGATGTTTATACTTTTTTATCCCTTGTTAGGAACTTCTTAAGTCTCAAATTGTGTTTCTAATGATTTTAATAATAATAATTGTGATTTATCCGTGATGGCTGTTTTCCCAAATATAATATATTCGGCTTCTTGTGTCTGTTGTGTAGTCAAGTAGAACCTCAAGAGCTCACTTAAAAATGGAAGGGATCAGTAATGAAAGATGAGTTGTATTTTCCCTAATAATGCAAGTTTTGTAGAAGAAAATTAGATCTCGTTTTAAACCTATTGTTGTGATACTTTTGGAATAATTGATTTTTATTAAATATGATTTTAATTTTTTGCTTGAATGCAAGTTATTTCTTGTCCTTGTTAAATAGTAAATAAATAGCAAATTGATTGGGTTTTCTGTATGTTGTATGTGATTTGAAACCAGGTACATATAGTACATTATTTTTAAAAGCTAAGGAATTCTTTTCATTCATCATATACATGTAGCTAGGAGTAATTAAATATCCATATAAAATTTGATTACATTAGTGTAAAATTTAAATATCAAACATTTTTCTTGCCTAGTGTCTCTAATGACAAGAAATAACACTTGATCAGCTTTCTTTCCACAAATAACTATGAACATCTGATTTTTAAAGTAGAAGTGTAATAGGCAGGCTAATCTGAAACTAATGTTTAAGTCCTAATTTGTATGCTGTCGCAAACTTGAGGTTCCTAAGCATACACTGAAGGCTGTCCAGATCTTTTGCTAAACAGCACAGGCATAAACATGGCTACTTCTTTCTATCTTATTCCAAGTCATAAATCAAGTAGAGAACTGTCACAGATACAAGAGTTGAAATTAATTAGGTGTTTTATTAGAAGATGCTTTTCTATTCGGATTCACTTTTTCTTAGCTTTCTTTCTGGAGATGAAATTAATTTTCTGTCTTCCTGATTAAACCAGACATATCTGATAAATTTCAGTACTCTGTAATCAATAAGTGCTGTGTAAGTGGCTTTTGTGTGTTAGTGCCTAAATTTTTAGCTGTTACAAAGTGGGGCAAGTGGTGACTTTTCTCTGTCATGAATATAAATTTATGGAAATGGGATAATACATTTTTTTTGTGAAAGTTAATGATCACGTTTAGTAGGAGAGTCTATGAACTTGTGTGTTACTAATGCTGTAAACTGTGTTACTGTGAAGTCCAGTCTATCTGCTTCTAACTTTTTTAGTAGAGCTGATGGTAGGGTAAGTTGGCACTTGAACAGTGTGGCTTAGAATGCCACATATTTGATGAATTCCTATGACTTCTTTTGAAAGCTGCAACAATAAATAATATTGGGCAAGGAATGCAAGACTATGGTCTTTCATGCTTTATTCTCGTAAAATCACTTAGAAATTTGAACTGGGACTTACCAGTATTTCTAGTCCTAAAAGTTAAATTTAAGGCTTAGCTGAATGAATTTTAGATATTCATGGTGAATGGGGGAGGCTTAGTTGGCCAAAAGATGTAACTAAGGCCCACTGTAGCGCAATTAATGTCGTTCACTATTAAGATGGGGAATCAGAAATATCATTCTCTTGGTGCAAAAAGGTTGAAGATTAATTTAGATGGATGAGTTTTATCTGAAGTTCTAGGTGATTAATGCTGCTAAAATGCTGTTTATATCTTTAAAAACGCACATGTGAAAACTTACTTAGATTTGATGTGCCTTTTTTTTTTAAGCTCAGTTTCAGAAGTAGGCAGACTCGCTAAAAATATTGCATGGTGTCCTCCATTGAAATTTTATTCTGTCCTTTTAGAAACCAAGTAAGCGTTGAAGAATAAAATTCTTCCTTGGCCTGATTTTATGAAGATAAACAAAACAATAAAAGATTAATTGTAACTAATTATTAAAACAAAAAAAAGGACAAATATTTCTGAATATAACAGGTTAAGGATTATTTTGATGTAGTCAAGTTTACAAAGCCTGATGATGTCCTAGAGCACATAAACTACTTTAACTACATTAAATTGTTTTAAATTGCACATAAGTTCACAGAAGACTTGTGCTCTCAATAGAAAACAAACTTAGGTTTTGCCCATGCTGGAATAATAACTACAATTATAATAGAAGTTACTAAACATTCTGTGCGTATGTACCTGGAGGATTACTAAAGATGACAAATTCAGACTTAATTTCTTCATAGTAGGGGTAAATAACTCTGTGGATAAGTACAAAACAGTAGATATGATATAGCTTAATTTAAGTGACACTTTGCTGTGATACTCTTCAAGTAGAACACTATACTATATTTTTTTTTATTAAATAGACATCGATTGGATTGAATAAAAACTAACTTATTGTGCCTAATCATTACTTTGCTTTAACTCAAAGGAATTATCAAATAGAATTTTGAGATGATATTCTGGTTCAAAACTTCACACTGATGATAAATTATCATGAATGAGAAGAAGCTTAAATTGCAAATTAAAGTCACTCTAATTTGTTATAATACTTAGAGGACTGTCAGAATCACCAATCTTTGACCCTAGTCATTGAGCAAAGTTTTAGAAGAGAACTTTGGGATGTAATGGACCAGAATGGCATGCTCTAGCTGTTTATTTGAAATAAAAATGTAGGAATAATTAATAGTGGATGGAATTGCTTCAAAAAGTTCTGGTTTTATCTAAAATATGAAAAAAAAAAAAACCAAAAAACTAGGAAAAGCTACTAAAGATGAAAACTCCTTACTTGTGACTGAGCAACTACTTTACAAAGAAGCAGTTAGGGAAAATCAAACAATAGAAAGTGAAGCTTGAGACCTACAGGATGGCCAGAACTGGAAAGTGTTTGGGAAGTCCTGATAGTCAGGAGACAAGAAGGAACGGGATTGCAAAGAATCATCCTTATATGATCCATAAGATCCTCAGGCTGATAATCAGAGGAGGTGACGTATGTTGTCCCCTGTTTGTGCTTTCCTGTAAAAGTGATGAACCAATGAGTGAACCATAACTGGAAAGAGGTCGAAGCCTACACATCTTGAGACTTTAATCCCAAAGTGAGGAAAGACCCATGGGCTTTAGCATTCAAGATAAGAGTGGCAGAAGGAGTATTACAACAGTTCTCACTGCCTGCCCCCCATGACACTCCTCAAAAAGAAACAAGCCCCATAACAATGGATGATCCTTTTATAGTGATTGAAATAACTTAATGGAAATTAGCAGACACATACTCTACCTCCATCTGCTTGGGGTAAAGCAATGGAGTAGATGATCTCCTGACATCCTTTGCAGTCCTGTAATGGCTGAGGCTTTTTTAAGATTCAAAATACATGTTTAAAAATTCTATTTTTCATGTAAGAGGAGTTAAATTTCTTAGGTTTTTGTGTGTATGTACAAGATCTTTCCTCCTCGTCTGCTTGCTATCATTCTTGCTCAGCAATTGAAGATTATAGGCTTTAGTGCAATACTAAATAAAATTAACATAGTTAAGTAATTATTTCTCTTTATTAAATGACACTTTGTATTTATATATTGAGTTTAAATTATCAGTTGCATCAGAAAGCCTTGTATTACACAGAAATTAGTGTAATACATTGTAAATTCACTAGAAACTTGTGAATTCAGAGTGAAGTGATTACATTTTGACTAGTTAAAAGGTTATAATTTTAAAATAAGTAATTAGTAATGGAAAAAGTTTGTCATTGTTTTTTGTGTTGTGATTTGTTATTGTTCTGTCATTTCAAAGGTGAAGTAGCTGACAGAGGAAAAACAAGTGATTCTTGGTAAATATGGGTAGTACCCTTCAGTATTCTCCAAAACTAATCAGAAGCAGCTAAGTTGGGAGGAGCTGAATTTAGGCCACTTTAGTGAGTAATTATTAACTTTCTTTAACTGATCTCATGCATTTCTTTGAAATGAAAAATTAGTGAATGTCCTAAAGTAGACTCCATTGAATTAAGTTTGGGGAAAATGATCTACTTAAAACTTCAGTAATTAAAACTTCATTGATCAAAAGATAGATCAAAGTTTTTCATCTTATGCAAGCAAGCTAATTTCTCCAATTATTCAAAGGTTCATTATTTAGTGCTTATAAAAGTTATCCTGACAGTGCTGAAGAATTAAATGTATGTTAATTCACAAAATATATGATCAAAAATACTGCTTTTTAGCAGCAACATTAGTCCATTCTTAGAGATGGTGCCATTTTTATAAATAATAAGACTCAGATGCCTGCATGTGGATATAATCCTTGCCTGCTAATAGCTTGCTGGATTTGCATGGAAAGTGTTCAAAACCAGCTTTCAGATCTTCAGGTCATTTCAGGTAAACACACTGTGCACTGACTCATAGAATTGTAGGGGTTGCGAGGGACCTCAGGAGATCAGCGAGTCCAACCCCCTTGCCAGCCCAGGAACACCCAGGGAACACAGGAACAGATCCAGGTGGCTCTTGAAAGTCTCCAGAGAAGGAGACTTCACCAACTGGACACATCTTTCTCACAGTAAGTTTTTCCTCATGTTGAAGTAGAACTTCCTATGTTTGACCTTACTTCTCGTCCTATCACAGTGCACCACTGAAAAGAGACTGGCCCCTTCTACTTGACAACCACCCTTCAGATATTTCTAAACATTAATAACATCCCCTATCAGACTCTCTTCTCCAGGCTAAACAGCTCCAGGTCTCTCAGCCTTTCCTCCTAAGAGAGATGTTCCAGTCCCTTCATCATCTTTGTAGCTCTCTGTTGGACCCTCTCAAGTATTTCCCTGTCCCTCTTAACTAGGGAGACCAGAACTGAGCACAGTACTCCATATATGGTCTTACTAGTGCAGAGCAGAGGCAGAGGAGAACCTCCCTTGTCCTGCTGACCACATTCTTCTTTATGCACCCCAGGATACCATTCGCCGCCTTGGCCAAAAGGGCCCATTGATGTTCCATGGAGAACTTGTCCACCAGGGTGCCAAGGTCCTTCTCCATGGGGCTGCTTTCCAGTGGGTCTACCCCTAACCTGTACTGGTATTTGGTGGTGTTCCTCTGCAGGTGTAGGACTCTACACTTAGCCTTGTTGAACTTCATTTCCTTTGAAATGTCAAAGCATTGATAATTCAATAAAAAAGGAAAAATCTAACCACTAGTGCTTTGAAGTCAGATATCTCTGTATTCAAAGAAGTTGCAAGTTCTGTAATAAATAGAAAGCAATTTAGCTGATTCTTTACCCATAGTTAATATATGGTTTTCAAAATATTGGAAATCGGGAGTTTTGCAACTAATTTATTTATAAGATCATATACTGAAAGGTGACATCAGATGCTTAAGTGTCATTCCATTTTGCTGTAACTGAAATACAATGGAAAAACAACTGGTGAAAATTATTACTTTTGGTATCTTAATTGTGTATAGCTCTTATCTGCTATGATAGAATAATTGGTGGCATTTTCATTTCAAGTTTCCAAATTTGGTTTCTAGGTGATGAAAATGAAGTTTCAGAGTGTCATGTTACTGATGGCTCTTGCAAAGTTTTCAATGAATAATCATCACAGTGGGGAGTTAAGAAAAAGTAGAAGACTCCAAAAGGTCAACTTAACATATTTGGTTTTTAAGCTCTTATTGGAAAATCATGGAGTGCCTTTTATATGTACAAAAAAAACCCAAAAACATTCTCTCTATCAATTTTAAATCTTTTCTGAGTCTCACTTGCCTTGAAATGTTATGGGAATATTTAAGACAATATATATAGCCATGGATCTCAGCTTTCTGATAACTTGTAACAGAATCTATGCCAAGTTGACATAGTGAAGGAGGATGGCAAGCCAGCATAAACTTGCGGTTGAAAAGCTGCTGAAGTAACCTGAAAAGATGCCTGTCCATTTTGGAGGAGTTAGCAAATGGAGTAGGGTTTTTTTATTTGTTTTATAGTGGATTATCTCTAGTGGGTGTTTTCTGCAAAATAAAGATTCGTGCAATATTTTCTTCTAGCTTTAGGTGAAGCTAAATTTCTTAACTTACTATTTGAGCTCAGTTTGGATATAAAAATAAAAGTGAGAAAATTGGGTCAGCACTGAATATTTTTAAGATGTTTTTGCCTTGTAAAAGTCAAAGTAAATATATTATATTATTAGAATGTTATATATTCTAAGTAAATATAAAACTGATCAGGAAAAAAAATGCCACTTTTTATTTGTAAGTAGCAAATCATACAATTAAAATGGGCAATGAAATCTTTTGAGAATGAAAAGTCCTGAAGTACTAAAAGATGGCTTATGTAACCAATTTGATGCAGTAAATTAGGTGTTTCATTCCTAGCTATTAGTGGAGTTTCAAAGAGTTTGATCACAGATTTTGATCCTCTTTTATGTAAAAGTTCTGAGCAGGAGCAATTGCAAGGCTGTTCAAACTTTTAAATATCCTGAAGGTTGGATATGAATCTCCATGGACTGGTAATCTTCTCTGGGTTAAAATTATTTGACTGCTTGCCTGCATCTTACTGCTTGTTACTTAAGTTTTTGATTACTTTTTTTGTCCTAACTATATACATATTTATTATTTGTATAACTAATAACTGTAACTTTTATGTAGAATGTATGAATCAAGTTCATTCTAGATCCATGTTCTGTAGAAACTTAAAAGGTAGTCTACATTTAGGCTAAAGCATCTAACAGAACAGTTTTATTTTCTGACACAGGAATCGTGAGTAAAGCTGCAAATTGTATATCCACAAATTACAGTCAACATTTCTTCCTAATGCTACCTGCAGAAATGGTGCTTGGAGATCTATCAGATTTGTTGTTACTGTTTTTTTACTCCTGTGTAACTATACTACCAAAGCATTACAGAGTTGTGCTACTTTTGATTCTTTCAAGAAAACATCCCAACATAACTATTACATACTGAAGAGAAGCAAATGGCAACATGAAGTTCTTTTTTAATTTATTGTTCCCTTTTTCAGACCTGGTCCTGCAGTCAAAGGTGGGATCTTTGAATGGTTCTGCTCGGTGTCTGTTTGCAAAGCACGATCTGTGAGGTGTTTAACAGCAGCAAAAGCTAAGTAATAGCTGGAGAAGATTCCTATTTAGTGTTTTGAGATGGCTCTTTCATCCATCCATTTCAGCTGTGTGATAATGCAATTTGACTCAAATATCAGTAAAATAGTAGCACATACTTTCTTTAATGTCATGAATACCTTGAAAAATAATTACAAAGGTTTTCAGTTGCAGTTTGACTGTACAAATTGGAGACAATGATGGGCTTTTTTTGATTGAAAAGTAAAAAGAACTTCACAAAAAGATATACGTGGCTCAACCAGACAGTCTGGCAAAGCTTTATTTCATATTTTCCTCCAGCAGTTTTCTGTTAATATATATTAAATGTATATCAATATTTCTATTTAAGTTCTATTTACCATTGTTTGGATGCATACATACATGCAAACTTTACAAAGCAAAGTCAGAAAATTCCCTAGGAAATTTTTAGGAAAACAATTTTAAGAGGATATTGTTTTGAACTAAATCAGACTGCGTGTCTGAATTTTTGTAAAAAAATGAAGTTGCAGAGCTTCTCTAGCACCGGTCACAATATGTTTTTGAAGGTTTTTAAAAAGAACTAAATATACAAATTTTTAATGAACCCTTCTTTTAATGGCTGCCACTTAAATATTGCAACATTTTGCTAATGTTTGACAGTATGGAAGTGAAATTAGAAAATTTTAGGTTTTTTCCTTTGCTCAAAGCAAAAAGTGTGAAAGAAAAAGCACACTTTTTTTTAAATGCTGTTATTAAATCATAGTATTATGCATATTTTTTCTAATGCTTATTTAAATCTCAAAAGCAAGTTTATGTTAAAAATACAAATGCAAAAGAAATGCCTTTTCCTAGCTGTTTTAATGGACTAATGCTTCCAGAAATGTGACTATGTCAATCACCAGATCTTTTATATCTAAAAAAGAAAAAAAGTATCTTTAAATTACAGGCATTGTAGAGTATATACAGTTTTATACTGAATAGATCCAATACAAGGCTTCAGATTATATTGCTGGTGATAATATATTTCATATTCTGGGAATCTGTTGTAAATGTTATCTGTTAATTATTTAGCTCTAAACCTCTTAACCTGGGATGCAATATTTTTGATAGAAAAAGAGCTTAATATATAATACTTCTTTAAAACCATTTTAGATGTTTGCTGAATTAGATTCCTAGACAATGTCTGAACTGAAACTTTTTAGAGTACTTTAGTTATAACTCATTCACTTCAGTGTATACTATGGTGAACACTACGATTAACTTGTTCACTAACATTTCCTTAATCTATATTACATTGTAGATTTTGTATTTTTTTTGCTATGATGTTGCATTATGCATTTGCTTTCTTCTAAGCATCATGCAGGACGAGTTTCTTGTATTTTGTTTTAGCTGAAGTTAAAATCAAGATTGACTTTGTTCAGGTATTTTTATATTGCAATTTTCGACTATAAGGATTCATATTATCTTTCTTTGTCTATCCTGTTTATATAGGCATGTTTATTCTACTCATAACATGGAAGATTTTTAATCAAAGTTATCTGAAATTGTACTGCCAACTAACAAAAAACAGGAAGACAGAGCAGTTTCTAATGGCGGCTGCAGGCATATTAGGGGGAGATAAATAAGATTTTCAGGAATTGTTAATGGCTGCAGGAATGAGCGTTTTTTGGATTTAAAACACCACCACCACTCCAAAATCCCCAGGAGGTTTGATGTGTTTTGCATGTCAAATGCAACATCTAAAGATAGATTTATAAAACTGGTTTACATGTTTGAACTTCTTAGTTTTGAAACACCAAACCCCACAACTGAGGATAGTTCCAGGTTCTTCTCATACATAGCTGATAAGGATAAACACTGTGGATTAATGCCCATGAATGTCAGCAGGTGGCTTCCCTGGTCTAGAAATCTAAGTTGATACTGGATTACAGAGACAGAATAAACCCATTATGCAATGTGTTGCATTTTTCGATTATTCCATGGAACTGAATACGTAATTCTTTGTTGCTTTGCATAGAAAGTACAAAGTGAAGTAACTGAAAATCATAAAGAAAAAAACAGTATTCAAACACGTTAGTTACAGTGGTGATGATCTCTTGATATGAGGGTTGAGTAATAATTTTGTTGCTTAATGTCACAAAAATGTTTTCATTTATCAGAACTCCTGTTGCATCACAAATGTAAACATTTTGTGATGCTTTAAGCAGATAACTTAAAACAAATCAGAAAGACTCATTATGAATAAACAGTTAACTGCCTCTTTTATTCAAATAAAAAGTTGATTTTTATTTTTAGAGCGATATGAGAGGTGATAGATATCTTTTTATAGGATATGACAGTATCACATCACTAGAAATTCAATTGGAATAAAATTTACACTCAAAAACCTTAAAATACTGTCTTCTGGATGAATAGAAGAAACTCTTCAATCATATGAAAAAAACAGTTAAGCATCATGAGGGATACTTCACGGAGAAGATGGTATGGACTTAACTGGAATTCCTTCAGTTTTGTTTTTAAATATATTCATCTTGGCTTGTATTTTCATAACTCTTGCACTTTGGATAACCGTACCTTTTTTGAAGGTAAGTTTATCAACACCGAACTTAAGAGATTTTTGAGAGTTGAGAAATTTTTTTACAAAGAATCTAAGCTCCAGCTGCGGAAAAATCCCTTTGAAGCGGGCCACGGTTAGATCCTGTTATCAAAATCCTTCCTTCTGAAATACTTTATTCATGCAAAATAAATTTTCATTTCCCAAAAAAATCTGTAACTCTAAACAATGAAGAATCTTAACAGGTAAGTAATTTTATGGTTATATTTGATATGTGCGTTTGTAGACTATTTTGAAGAGATTGTATTGGTCTAGGGGATGACATCTTATGGTTCCTTCCAATTTTGATTTTCTAGGTGCTTTGAATAGGTACGTATTTTGAACACTGATATTTGAAATATTACTGACAGAAACAAATGAATATTAAACTAGTGTGAATTAGACAAGGTGGAACCATGCAAGCTACAGTTAACAATGAAGAAACTGAAACTACCTACATATTTACAGTCTGGGAAAAATACATGATGTAATGGGGGGAAGGAGGGGGTGGAAAAATGGTCACTGAAAACTATTCAAATTGATTACTTCTGGGTGTAGCAATGAGATAAGTGACTGAAGCTACGAATTATGAGAGCTCTTGCATGGCACCTCCAATAAACTTTTACGGTATTAACCAAATATCTACTGGTGTCATTTATGTATATCTGATTTTGATCCTAGATTGTTTCTTGTTTACAAGATGTCTCATCTTATGTAATGTAGTCTTGTAAGTGTCTGACCAGCTCTAGCTGATGACAACTGAATAGCTGATTATTGTTTACCTGTAGTTACCTTGCTGACTCGAAGTTGAAGAAGCGAGTTGTTGGGAAACAAGTCTCTGAACAGCCTGCATTGTGGGAAAAGTAACTTTGAAAGTATCAATAACAAAAGGATCTAATGTTACACATCACTGCAGAAAATCTGCTTCCTCGGAGTGTCTGAAATATGCCACTGAATGGGATGTTAAAATCCAACAAGAAAATCTATTTTTACTGGCAAGACACAGCTTATGCTATTGCTGTATCCAAAATATAGTTTTTGTCATTTGTTTTTTCCAAATGTCTATGTTTTGTAATAATATTAGTATATTTGAGAACAAAATGTCATATCAATTAAGTAGCACTAGTATTAGGGCTACCAGGGTAGAAGCCAGACTGTTGGCATCTGCTGCTGCACCTTACAGTGTGCACTTTGGGCCGTGTCCTAATGACAAGAGCTTCGCTGTCGCCACTTAGGGATGCTGCCATTCCTGACAGGAAAATCTCCTGTAGTGGGCTGATTCATGGTCTTGGGTCCCTAGAAATAATTCTCTTTAAGATAAGTTCCATGCCAGCTGGTCTGGACAACCTACTGAAATGCTATTGTCTTTAACTTGAAAAGTTTCTTTTCAAGTCAATACCTTTCTATGGCGAAAGGCACAACTCTCAATTCAAGGTTAGGGTGTTTCCTGTTGTCTCAGGAACACTTGCAGCTGCTGTTTGCACTCTTGTATGGATTGCAATTTGGAACTCTAGAAACATGTGCCATGACCTTGATATAGGAGGTGGTTGACTTTGCAGCTTGTCATCTTAGCAGGAAGGGTAGTTAAGATTCAGAAGTTGAATTCATCCAAGCTGTTATATGAAACTGTCACTAAATATCTGTTCAGTCAACAGATCAACACATTGGTTCTTTTTCAGAACTTTATTCAAGAAATAGTGGCTTAAGTATATGGAGAGTTTAGATTTCTGTCTTCATAGAATTAAAAAAGAACCCTTCACTTTTTTATTAATTGGGGGGGAGGGGTGGTGCTGGTTGGGTGGAGCAACCTGGTCTAATGGGTGGTGTTCCTGCCCAGGGAAAAAGGGTTGGAACTAGAGGATCTTTAAAGTCCTTTCCAACTCAAGCCATTGCATGATTCTGTGATAGCCCTTTTTCCTCTTTCCTGTCCTGTGACCTGTTGCAGGTAAGGGAGTGTTCTTCCTTCACCTGAGCTTTCATTTTGTGTTATAATCTAAACTATAAAGTAGCTTTCTCCTCCCCTTACCATCCCACTTCTCAAGATTTACTTCTGTCACATTGGCAGTCTTTTCTTCTCTGTCTCCTCAGGTTTTATACTATGTGGTCTAGAGGTGAAACTTTCCTAATAAAAGACAGTTGAGTCTGCTGCTTTTCCTGAATGATGCTGAAGGGAAGCCAACCCCTAATTTGACCTGTTGGAAAGGCTTTGGCTTTCCATCAGAATGGGAATCCCTGCTGCCTATGCTTGCAGAAATGATAATCATGCTTGGGGGCTTTTTTTCATGTCATGTTGATTGACTTAGAAATTTTTGTTTGCAGTCAAAGGGGTGGGAAGGAGCATGTTCTTTCCTCTTGATCTTTGTTTGTCCTACCAGAAAAAGTCAGTTTCTAGTTCTGCTAATCACAGCCAGATAAACCTGCCCTTTCAAGTTGCAGAATGCCATGAAAACTGTCCCTTGCTACACAGTTCTGTATCCCCCATGGCTAATATTTTCATTATTGTTTTCTAATATAGTTGTTAGCTATTATGATTGCATGTGGAAAACTGAAAATGTTGGTATGTTGTAAACTGTGACACTGCTATTCTGAAAAATCTGAAGCTGTTCATCATCCTTAATATTGCCAACAGACATTATAGGGGTTCCTATATCTGTGAATAGATGATTTCTTATATCACCTTTGGCAGTAAAGGAAAGCTGATGGCCAAGAACCTGTCATTTCTTCTTGTGTTTCTGTCTTCTGATAGTTTGCTTTGTTTTTTCATCTTCTCCCATGGAGTGTTCATTTAGTTAAGAAGGATGCATTTTTCACATCTTTCTAGGCAAAGCAGAGGTACTGTATTTGGTCAGAAAATGGCAGACAAAATAGAGTTTGCAGCCAGAGGAAACTGGAAAAATACCAGTATCGAAAGACTGATAGGAGGAGAAAGGCCAGCCAGAGCATAAAGTACAACTTTGAGTAATTGATGTTTAAAATTTCGGAATAGTAGCCATTCATTACAATTGCCAATTACTTTCAGCTAAGAGACACAATTACTTGAATAGAATAAATTAATGTAGCACAATATATAGATAGTTTCTAAAAACAACCTTAAAGTTTTGGATCATCATTACAGCCTTCCTAGGTAAAAGCAGAGTGAAATTAACCCAATTCTTGAATATTCCCATTCTACGCATGGCTTTGGTTTTAGATCATGTACTAACTAGTAGGACTGAAGATTGTCACTTCTGAAATACAGCTGTAAAGACCAAAAGTGAGTATATGACTCCTGAAGCAATTTCAGAACCATTTGGGCCTCCAATAGCCACAGAAAAAAAGGGATTGGAAGAGTACAAAACAGGTAGCATAATAATATTGCAGTTTCCCTTCAGCTTTATTTGCACATGCATGCACTACTTTCCCCTGCCACCCTCCCACTCCTAAAGTCCTTTGTCCCTGGTTATATTGGCCAAACCCCTTAGGGTGAGTACCTTGTTAAATCCTGAAGGTGAAAGCTTGGATGGTTTTTTACTCCATCAGAACATGTGTCTGTGTTTGAGAGCATACTGAAGCTTATTTCTTTCAGAACTTCAGTCAACTTTAATACATAGGAGTATTTGCACTTAGTTATATACAACTGAAAAGTGTATCCTTTCTCGAAACACATCTGATACAAAATGAGATCTACTATACTTTGGCCAGACTTTAACCAGTCGCAAATGTTAAACTGTGCCTATCAAGTCCATTCTTAGCATGAATGCACTTTATTCCTGAGAATGGCCTGGAAAAACTTATTTCATGGTCACATTTTAATTCATTTGTCACTTATGACAACTTATGACATTTTTAAGGAAACAAAATTTGAGTTCAGTTTCTTGAAAAACAGGCTGTAAGAAAAAAAAATAAAAGGATATTTTCTTATTGCCCTTCATCTCCAAGAAACACCTGCTCAAACTTAAATAATACATTTTGAGGTTGGATGCCTCTTTTGGAGTGTAGGTCAGTTAAGGGGCTGCCCTGACCCTAAACCGCAACAAAGAAGTATCACGTCTCTTAAGTATTGGGAAGATTTACAAATAATATTTCCTTTGAGCTAGTGAAGTGCATGTTTTATATTTCAGATTACTTGGAAAATATCTTGTCATTGGCAGACTATAAAGAGATACCTAATGCAACTGTGCTCCTAAGAAATATATAAAGAAAAGCTGAAGCATGTAATTTATAACACAGCCAGTATTCCATACATAAAAAATAATTCAGAAACAAGTGTGTTCTGATTTGGAGTACAGATATGCAACTCTTCAAATTCAGAGATTAATGATAAATAAAAGGACCAGTTAACTTAATACCACCTTTTCCAGTGTTTTATTAATACTAATCTTGCTAAAATCGTGCATTAGAACTCATAGTGATGCTCCCCAGATGTCTTTTTGCTGGTCAGAAAAGAAAATGCTAACTCAAAAATTGTTTTTTTTCAATAAAAGCCAGATGTAAAGTAAAACAGACACAGAGAGCATGGAAGAAAAATTGCATAGCAAGAGGGGGGAAAGCAATTAACTTGAAAAATGTACAACTGAAAATTAAAACAAAGTTTGGCTGTGTTTTCTGCTTGGTAACTGTAATTAAAGAGGATTGCTTGTCTTACTGAAGCAATAAAACAAAATGTTGTCTACTTAGTAAATGACCTCTGTCTTGCAAAAACATGCAGTTCTAAATGCAAATGAAATAATTGTTTGGAAGAAATTAAATTTATTCCAGTATCTACCTTTTGTATGCATCCTTCCACATTCTTGAGTCTTTGAATCACTTTGAAGGACACTAACAGAACACTTGCCCAGAATGCTCACTATACCATCTTGTACATTATGTGTTGTATCATAAGAGCATACTTTGTAGAGTAATGTCAGGACAGGCTGCAGGTCTCCTGATTTGTTAGATTCAGTATTTTCACTTCCCTATAGATAAGGTATTAAGGAGCTGTTAACAAATATTTCTGCCCTGAAACTGAAGAAGCAGCTGTAAAATCTCAACCTGCTCTGGCCTTGGTTTATAGTAACTTTTTTTAAAATCCAGTTTTGGCAAAAGTAGTGCTCTTATTAGTAATACATCCATGACATTTCATTTATAAAAAAATGTGGGTAAGGGTATTTTTCTGCACATTCTGAACAAGCACATCAGGATCTGGTTTTAGAGCCAGTACTATACAAGCACCCCAAGAACCTAGTACGGTTCTTTTGTGTGTATTCAAGTGGCCCAAGAGCTTCACTGTGGAGATAGTGAGGTTTGGCTTCAGATACTGAAGAACATCATGACCATGCTGAAACATACATATTTGACCATAGATGAGGTCTTCAGCCCAGAAAGATTGGTCAGAGAATAATAAAATCTTGCTTTTATGCCATTTTTTATGCCTTTCCATGCTGTCGCATTCCAGGATGCTTTAACATTCAGGAGTCTATGCAAACCTAACAGCGTGTATTAAGACAGTATGAGGTATGCCCTCGCTATTGTATAATGTGGCCCCATGTCCAATTTCAATCACCTGACCTAACCTGTGCATTCTTTCTGCCATGAGAACCCTTACTCAGTGTTTTACTAGATGTCTTTGAGTGTATCAACTCAAATTTTTAGTTTATATTATGTAATACTTAATACTAATTATACTAATGCTGTGATAGATACATTTAATATATTGTTGCATTGATATTATCTTTGCTCAAACTCTTTGCGTATAAAACTCAAACATATAATTGAAGCTCTGAAATTCTTGGAATTTCCAATATTAAATGTGACTGCTTATTTGGAGTTGAAAGTAATTCAGGAGAAAGTCTTTTGGTTAAGAATATAACAGATTTTGGTTACAGATGGGTGCATATTCTCTTCAGCTGTCAGGCTAGCAGTAGGCTAAGGTGTCATCAGTAAGTATTGATGGTAACAAGTTAGAATTTGGAAACTTATGTTAAAAATACTGCCTAGATTTTCTGTCAAACATTTCAATGTAAAAATTTCATTCTTTCCTTGTTTGAAGTTTCTGTTATGGACTGGTTTTACATTTTCATAATGTATTTATTTTCAGCATTTTAAGTATTGTATAGCTTACATAATACTGTAATATATGCACTCTGTTGCTTCTGAAGACTTAAATGGCACCTGTGTTTTATGTTTTTCAAATTCACCCAACCACAGAATGAAATTACCATGTCTATGTTGAAAAGACTACTTCTTATGTTATCTTTAATATCTAGCTTTTCGATGACACCTAAATCATGGTTTACATATGCAAAGTTTGTTGACATAATGAACAGTCATGGTGCACACAGTCTATGGTCTTTTGGCCTAAAGAGGAACTCCATTCTTAAATGGAGTTGCCCTCAAGTCTTTTTTGTCTTGTGCTACCAGCTGTAATCCAATTCAAAATATTTTTGTGGTCTCAGAGGAAACCAAATTTTAGTTAGAAACCATAGGAGCTTGCTGCTCATGGTTTTGGTAATACATTGAGGGGGCAGAAATAGGAATGATTATTTCTTTTGGAGCAGTAGTTATCTAGAGAAATAATGTGAAAATCCTATATTGATTTTGAAAACTATCAGGAGTTGTTTGAACTCATTGTATAAAAGTCAATTTACTTTTTTTCTACAAAATTAAAATGTTTATATATATGTGCTTGTGCATGTTTATGTAGCTAGAAGTAATTTTTACCTAAGATTTTCAAAACCTCTTCTTACATGTATCTTTTGATAACCATGTTATGTTCAGTTATATATTTCTCTAATACTGCTAAAATTCATGTCTGTCTCACCTCTATGTTTGTTGCAGAATTTCATGGTCATTACTGATGAACAAAGGATACTTCTTTCTCTTCTGATTTCCATAATACTAGTTCTTAAAAAGCTTATTTCTAGTCTGTGTGGGGCAAACACTCCTACTTTGCACATAAGTTATGGGGGGTATTGCAGGAGAAGGGAGTGCTGCTTTGTAAGCCGTATCAGAATTGCTGGTTTAAGAATTTGGTACTTAGTATACCTTCTGTGTTGTATTGCTCAGACAACTTTTATTCACTGGACAAGATTGAAAGACTGTTTACTTAAAAACTGGACTTAAAATTATGAAGTTGTGGGGAAAAACAAACAAAAAAACAAAATAAAGGTACACTATAAATAACATTATTGGAAGTATACATTACAATAAATATACTCTTGTTTCTGCAGCACCTCAGCCAGTTCCTACCTTTCTTTTCAAAGAAACTGGAATAACCTTAAATTCCATGTTTTCTTTGAAGGGAAACTGCTTTTTTCCTTTTGACCTGATCAGAAGGAAAAGGCAGAAAATTAATACTATCCTTTTTGTCTGTGGCATACCAGACTGGAAAATGCTTCACTTTTTGTTTTTACTAATGAAAATTTAAATTCCCATCTTCTGCTATATTGGATGCTTTGAAACCAGACATGATGAAGGGTTTTCCTTCCTTCCTTGTCCTTCAAGTTTAATATTTCTAGTATATGTGTTAATTAGTACAGCATCTTCTGCAGGTGATACTGTAATTACAAAGTAGTGTAGGCCTTTTAGTGGAACAGTTTCTAATTTAAAAGGGGTTTTTTTGAAGGGGAAAACTTTTCTGGATTTTGATGTTTTCTTGTCTCTTTCACATCCTTAGCCAACAAGGACACTAGTTATGACCAGTATGTCTTCTGAGTAAGTATTAAACACTTTGACTCTTAGTCAGTACACCATTTAAACTTGAATATTGGTAATATTTTTGTGCCCATGCAAAATGAACCTTATTTTTGTACCATGTGTTAAAATACTTTATTTCATTCTGTGTTCCATATGTGAGCTCAATAGGGCTTCAAAGCAATAAAACTAAAATCTTAAGTTTTGAATTTTTCTGAAGGAACCATAAAAAGGAATTTTTATGTAGTAAATGGTTAAGACTTTCAGTTCAAGACTTATTTTTTTCACCACACAGTGTAATTATTTCTATTTTAAGAGTCAATCTGAAACATTGGTTCAAAATGTTTCATATAAATAGTTGCTGAAGAAGTCTCAGTTGTAGGCTTTTTAGACACTTAGTTTCAAAACATTAGAAGCAGCTGCCACTGCATATTTAGGGGGAGAGTTAATAGCTTTCTGGCATGCTCTTATCATTCTCTTAAAAGTCTTAACAGCATAAAAAACATCCAACAAAAACACAATTCCATTTTTTCTACTACACTTGCTTTTTTGAATTCTTTTTCAAAATGCAAGATATTTCTACTACCCACAAATCTCTTTCAGGTTTGAAATAATTAAATCTTGACAGTTACATAGATAGAAGTACTCAGAAACAGCACTTAGTGGCTATCCTTCTGCAAGTTATTTGTAAATTGTTCACAATAGCTTTTAACAAGTATACTAATATATGTCAGAAACATAAAATGGAATTAATACTTTTCTTGTCTTTAATGTGACTGGATGCTACTAATACCAGGATTATAAAATGCACTTCACAAGTCATACAATACTGGATCACTGTGGGGGAGGTAAAAATAATAGCTGCAATGCAGATAGAAGTAGTGGAAATCAGAGGCTGTGAACTGCCTAAAATAGGAGAAGAAATCCTGACAGAGCTGGAGGAAAAGTTCTTTTGTTGAAAGAGGTCATTAATATATTATTTCTTTTATGTTGCTTGTATGGTGATTTTTCACACTAGCCGATTAATATTTCATTAAATAGAAAACTTGCTTTTCTTCAGAACTGCTTCTGGCTGTCTACAGCTGTAGGCATTCATCAACCTGTAAACAGGTGAAGGGAACTGATTCTGAAAGAACTAAAGAACAGAAAAGTCTTCCAAAGTACAACCCAATGGCCGAAAGCCAGTTCTATCCAGTAGCTGCAGCCTCAAAAGTGGTTCATTAGAATTTAAATTTAAAGATTATAATTTCAGTGGTTTCATGACATTAGGTTTTGAGATTATATTAAATGTTGCTTACTGCTTCACAGCTAGTAGCTACCTGTTCTTCTGAATCACACATTCAGTGAAGTTTTTGCTGTAAACTTTCATCTGTCAGTTTTTGGATATGACTGAAGTATAAACTGGTGAGTTTTCACTGTAATTTTTAAGAACTCTTGGGTTCAGTTCTTGCACAACCAGACTTTTTCCTCTCATTGCAAGGAATTTTGTGTAGGAACAAGAAAGATCTAAGGTTCAGGTACAATATGGAAATGCATTCCTTGAGCAAGCAGTCTAGGCAGGGCCAGTCCCAATGGCTTGCAGTGTTGCAAAATCATTCACTTGTAGGCTATGTCAAGCTGAAATTCATAAAATCAAAAGGGAATAGTAAATATTCTAGTAACATTCAAAGCTATCTAGCCAAGACCAGAATTCACACTGGAGTGAGGGTCAGTGGTTTGATTTTTAGTTTGTTTTTTTTTCTTCACATATAATATTATCTTTTGACTTGCATGTGAAGTTAATGTACTACACTCCTTTTACTATTCATTTATTTGTTTGAATAATATTTATCTGTGAACAATATTTTCCAGTTTTGTTAGCATTCGTCCAAGTTTGTTTTAGCTGGGGTATCAGCTTAAACATTTTACCTGAGAGGATCACCATTGTGATAGATGTGCCCATGTTCAGGACTGTGCTTAATTATTTTATCTGGTTTAGCATGCTGTGAATATTTCCAAGTCAGCCTGGGGGAGCAGAGAGATGATACTGAAACTTTGCTTTCATTTACAGATCTTGAGGATCATTTATGATAGTGATTATTTTTATATGTTATTAATAAGAACAGTAAACTCTTCTCATGCAACAGCTTTTCTCTAGTGATACCAAGATTTCACTGTTCTCACAATGATATATTTACATGCATCTGCATAGCTATGAAGACAACTCAGATTAGAATTCCAGTTATAGGTGGTCATTCTGGACTTTATAAATTTATATATTATAATTGTATTTAAGGATAAGTGAATATGTAACTGAAACATTGGCTCAGATATATAGGTAGCAAGACAGAACTTTAGGACTTCTCTCTAAATTTAAACACAGCATTTTATTTAGATGCTGAAAAACTGGTGCTTCCTAGTGAAAACCTCCTAAGAGTACTGTGTCTAACTGTTTACATTAGTAATACCTTTTTGATAGTGCTACAAAAGCAACCAAGAATGAGGCTCTGTTATACTAAGCATTGTACACAAACAATATGTTAGATAATCCTGACTCAAAAGCTTCTATTTAAACAGACAAGATAGACATTGGAGACAAAAGAGCTTTGATGTGCAAGTAGATATGATTGTGTGATGACAGAAAAGGGTCTGTTTGGACTCTGTGGTGAAGCTAATGAATTTAGGGCTAGCAAATGGGTAGAGGTTCTGTGAGAAAAGGATAAGAAATTATTAGCATGGAAAGAAATGAGGTGAGTTTGAGTTAATTTATGTTGTGTATATGCTTTTATAATTCTGCATATCCGTTCAACATTGTATTATTGTATTTTTTTCTTCTTTTTAGGAAGCACAATACAGTAATTCAGGTGGTGAATAAACTTGGGGACTTTTCATTCTCCGATGATGTATTTGAAACTACAAGTCATATAGTTACAGGGAGTCCTCGTCGTACCTTGAATGTTATGTTGGGAATTGCTCGTGGTTGTTGGATTGTTTCTTATGAATGGGTAAGAATTCTTTTAATTTACTACAGAATAAATTAAACTTATTTTGTATAGCTGAAATTTCAGCTATATAACCACGTTTGTGTCCATGCTACATACAATGTTGCAATGTTCAGATATTCATGCTTTCCTGTAGTTCAATTACAGCTCTGTTACCATGACATACAGACTTTCAGTACTTCATCTGACGAAAGTATTCCTGTATTGTATCTCAGTTTGTGTTTTAGAAATGCCTGAAGTCTTATCTCATGTGTAAGATACTTGTGTCACGTGCATTAATTTTGGATAGATTAAAAGCTAAACAAACCATTTCTCAAGTCACATTACTCAGTTTGAATGTTTTATATACTGTTTTAATATAGTTCTGTTTTGTTCTGAAACTTGGATTGTGTTCAGCATTGGTAAAAATGAAAGGGAGTTCTTGGATATTTTGATGCACAATGGAAAAAATGTAAAATACAAAAAAAAAGATAAAATAAAATAAGGAAAGCTATTTGTAGATGACTAGTTTGGAGACTTTGTAATTTATGGAAATGGCTCCCAAGCATCCAGATCAAATAATCACTGTATAATCTCTAAATGTCTTGAAGACTACCACATACAGTTAACAGACTGTTACTGTAAATACAAGATAATCATGACTTGCTATACTGGGTCTGGCTGATATGGAGCCTGTATGGTGCTGTGTTTTAGACTGGTGACCAAAACAGTGTTGATAACACAGCAATGTTTTAGCCATTGCTGAGCAGTGCTTATACAGTGTCAAGGTGTTCTCTGTTTCACATATTACCCCCATCCAACAGTTGGGCTGGGGGTGAAGAAGTTGTGAGGGGACTCAGATGAGACAGCTGACTTCAACTGATCAAAGAGATTATTCTATAACATATGATGTCACACTCAGATACAAAAAGTGGGTGGGAGTTTTTCCAAAGCAGTCATTGCTTGTAGACTGGCTGGACATTGATCTGCTGGTGCGAATTATTATTTTTACATTACTTCATGTGTTTTTTATAAGGTTGTTTCTCCCCCGCCACCCCCCCTTACTTATTATCTGTCTTCATCTTAATCTGCAAGGTGAGGGTTTTTTCCTTGCTTTTGCCTGTCCAATTCTCCTCCACATCCTGCTGGGGCACAGAGTGAGCAGTGGCTGTGTGGGGAGCTTACCTCTCGGCCCAGAGTTAAGATGCCTTGATTTCTATCTGTTATAAAAGAGATTAACCACTCAGTCTGACGTTGTAGATCACATTTTTTTTTCTTCATCTTTCCAGAGGTAGAAAACATAGCTGTTGGAATTTATACGGAAATAGCTCTTCATCTTATTCAGAAAACAGTTGTAGAATAATTTAAAATTTCTCAGTTTTCTTTTTCTTATAAATTCTTCAAAATTTAGCTGCTGGGATGAAGACAAAATAAACTTCTGTTGCCTTTTTGTTTCCAATATGTCTCACACTTACCAGTGTGAAGCTTTTCCTACATGTAGTTATCTAAAGAAACAATTATGGCATATTTCTGGGGTTTCAGAAGTTCTCGGTGACTCATTTCCCTTGGAATAAAGGGGTTTGCATCTTTGATCATCTTAACAATCAGGTAATGTGCCTTTGTGGCAAAACATACCAATGGCATCCTTGGCTACATTAAGAGGAACATAATTGAGCAGGGGGCTTGGACAAGATAATCTCCACAGGTCCACTCCAGCCTCAACTACTATATGATTCTGTGCATCTATAAATTGAAATATACATTGAATTAGCTTTCCCACACTTGTATTGTATGGAGTTTTAAACAAGTAACAACATACTTGCTGTAAATTACTTTTTCATAAAAGGGTAGTCAAACATGAAAGCTGAATGTTTCTGTAAGAAAAATCTTCAAATAACTATTAAGATAGCTAAAGTTGAAAATAACTACTACAAAAATCCAATAAAATAGTTTTCTGTCTTTGTATCTAAGGCAGTATTTGGATAATCAGTATTCTGGTAATTGCTGTCCTGGAATTTCATTGCCCATTTTATGCACTGCACTTCTGTGAAACAACCCATGGTGAAAACATCAAGACAGGCTCTTCATAGACCAGTACTGACTAGTAGCAATGCCAAATGTTCTCCTGCTGACTTACAGTCTATCTTTTAGGCTCATCACAGGATCATCTATACCCCTCATATAATACTGAATGCTAAATGGAATTATTCCAACCATTAGTTTGTTCCTGGAAATATTATTGGATCAACTGCTGAAGCTGTCTTCACTCATTTTACTGAGCTGCTATCTAAACAAATTTCTGAAGTTCCTAAGTGAGCCACATGAGAAGGAAATAGAGAAAAACTGCAGAATTTGGTTCTCCAGATCACAAGTTTGTTCAATCTCATAGTATGTGCTCATCTGTGAACATTGATTTTTTTTATTTTTTTTACAACTGTACTTAAATCTTTCACTGAAGCTGGGTACAACTTTGTTCATAAATGTCTAATCACTCCAGTAATTAAATCATTTAGTTAACTGAAAGAAAAGAATGGTTTGAACTATAAAAAAAAATATAAATTCTTAATCTGGTTAAATCTATGCATTTTATCGTGCAAGAGCATTGTCTTATTTGTAGTTGTGTTACTGGCATAATTTTGCCATCTTTTGACCCAAATACATTAACTGAATACTTTAACTAGGGAAGGGGAAGCTGAAGTCTTACTTAAGAAGTAAGACTTCATGAAGAATTCTGTAGAAAATTAGTAAGTACAATTTCATTTTTATGTTACAATACAGAATCCTTTATACTGTAGTCAATCCTACCACTGAAGTACTTTCATTGGTAAAATATTTCAAATTGGATAATTAAAGTAATGAATCAGTCTGGAGAAATCAATGGTACCTTAAAACAAGGTATTAATTTTAAGCAGTGGTGATTGTCTTTTGGAAAATGTTTCTCAACATTTTAAGAAGCTGAAATATTATTTACCTCTGTCTTTTGACTTGTAATTTGGAGAGATAATTTAGTCTGCAATATTTTTTTCTCCTGAGAAAAATTTGAAATTATCTTTTTAAAGATGGATTTTAGAGAAATATCACATGTACATTAGACATTTAATCTCCGTAGCACTCCATTAACATAATTCAAGTACAAACACCATATGATCATTCAGTGTGCCAGCTGGATGGGTAAGAGTCCTTAAATAATGACTAGTCAAACAGTGTGTTTTCAGACCCTTGAGAACTTCATATTTGGCATAAATTTTCCTATATACTGTGAATAAAAGAATATAGCTGATATGAATATGCAAAGGAAAGCTTTGTATCAAGGCAAATTTTATAGCTGTATAACTTGCAGGACACATCGTGGAGCTCCATACCACACAGGTTTCCTGTTACTGAATTAGATAATAGTCCATGCTTGAGGATGAAGTAAAAGAAGATTGACCAACTTGATTCTAGGGTCTAAAGCCCAAAGAGAACATTCTTTAAGGTTGTAAGAAGTCCACAGAAAAACTATGCTTTCCCTCTTCCCTCCATACTTTCTCATTTCTTTGGTCCTTCATGAACACCAAGATTGCGTTCTGCTAGAATCTGACATGCTCTTAATATCTAAATGTTATCAGCTGTATTTTCCCAATTTCTGTATCCAACATTCATACTTGATCCATACTGTACTGCTCTACCATTACATTTTAAGCTAAATCTTTTGTAACTGCCCATTTGAAAACTTTTAAATAGCTCTTTCTTCTCAATATGAACACATATTCTGAAGTATATCAGATTTTTTTAGTTCTTTTCCACATTCTAAGGAACTTTTGAATATGAAGATAAGACTTAACAAGAATTTAAGTAGTTTATTCAAGAATAATATTGTAAGTCATAACTTGGTTTTGTCCTACATGAATTTGAAGCATTTTTTTAGTGTTGCTATGAAAATACACTGGTTGAAAATTTGTCTTTTCCAAACTCGAAGCAAACTTTCCGTGACTTAGAATGGAGAGCTCTTGCCTTTGTGTCCACAAATGTTTTAGAGAGTGGTGATGTAATTATTTACTACAGGACCTGTTCATGAACTCTGTGTCTAATTCTCTTTTTATCTAGGAAAGTAGATATGATGCCTTTGTACTCAGTTCCAGAACCATGATAGACAACCATTAATCCATCTTCTGTTAAAATAAACAAAATTATTTTCTAAACAAAATTCTGTAAATACTGCAAGAATTGATAGAGGTTGTTACTGTAAAATTGGCCTAGAAAATGAAATGGGATTACTTAATCATAACTAATCTTTTAGATTTATGTTTTAATCTATTTGGATTGTTTGCCAGTTACTTTTGGTACAAACATAGTTTTGGTACTATAAGGACATGATGTACACTTTGTACAGCATGGTGCATCTGTTCCTGCTCAAGATTATTTATGAATAAATTATTTTCATGCATCATGTTTGTGAGAATTGTATTAGAAGTTTCAATTTTCTTCATTCTGTTCAAGTTGATTTATATTGTGATTAAAAGAGAAATGTCTTGGATTAACAAATTTCTTTTCTTTGCAATAAATATATATAGCTGTATATATAAAACTTAAGGATTTCAATAGTCTTACTGTAAATCATAAATAGTAATGGTAAAAAATGCACACAGATACTACCTTAAAATTTATAACTTAAAATCCTTAATTGCTGTCTTGACTGTAAAGAAGTACCTATACTTTTCTCGGCTAAACACAGCAATGCATTATTAGGTATTGACCATCTTTTGCAGGTCATTAACACGTCAATGTGGTTAACTTATTTTTTAGGCTTGGTATGATATGACTAAAGAAATTATTTTCTCTTTCTGTACAGCTGTTGCATTTTTCATATATTTGGTTCTGCATTATCTAAAAGTAAACATATTATTTGGATTTTTGTTGTAAGAAATAAGATTGAAAATGTGTTGCTTTTCATTATCAAGAAAAAGTCACTGTTCATTTCCGATAGCCTGCAAAAATAGACACCTCCCCTCACAAGTAAGACACCACTTGCCACATCACACAAAGCCCCAGCTTTTGTAGCAGTTTGTATTAGAAGTTGCTGGTTCCCCTGAAAGTGGTCAAGCATAAGTTACTTCTGGCTAAAGACTGCAGAACTTGTTTTCAATAACAAAATTACTTTCTAAATTGAGTTTCAATTTGCTTCTTATAGCAACAGATTTGGGGCAAAAGAACCCATTACAGAAAGTTGTTTTCCTACATAGAATTATGCCATTTTATAAGATTTACATTACTCACTTATAAACAGTCTGTTCAGCTTAGAACCTTGTTTAGTTAATGAGTTGTAGTATTGTAAGGGATAACTTTATCATGCTTTATATCTATTACGCCAATTGTTGTCTAAGCAAAACATCTCATAACAATTCTTCCCAAATTTCATTACGTTAAGTTTTATAATTTAAATTAAAAATGTGTAGATTTGTATGGCATCTTCTAAAAAAAAATGGAATATTTTGGTTAACAGTGATTCAAGCATGGGAATCATTTAACACACTGATGAAATTCAGTCTGCTTTAAGGTGAATGACAACAGTTTAGTGGTGCATGGCTGTGCTAACAGAAACAGACATCATCTATTTGAAGTGGCTAGAGAACTACTGAGTGAAAATGTGGCTGCCAGAGGTAGAATTATCCTAAAAAGAAGGATTTACTTCTAATAAATTTGATGTATCCAATTTTGGGGGTATATGTACACTTCAGTACTACCCATTGCTGTGGGAGCAACAAGGTATTGGGGGTTGCTGTGGTTTATAAGGTTGCACATATGAATCATACTATCTCTCACTAGTAGGTAAAAATGCCTTTTTTCAACTCGTATTTAAGGCATGCCCAAATGGCAACTACTGAAAGGATGTTGCAAAGCTCAAATATCTCTAAAAGGGAAAAGCTCTTGAATTGTGTCAGTAGATAAACTCGGCAAAGAACTTACCAGTCCTTTACCTATGTGAGCTCAGCTTACACTGATGAAGCCAATTAAGAAAATAAATTCCTCTTCCATCAGAGTGTCCTTCAGAATGTATACAATCTAGGAATTAGTAGGAAAATATATATGAATCAAGGGCAGAGCCATAGTAGGAATTTCAGTCTTTTCCATTTTCCAATAATAACACTCACCACTTGGGCGATAGTTCCTGAACACTCTTCATGAGGCTTTTAGTATTATAGTCTGCCAGCTGCAATTTGTAATGATAAATTGTTTTGAAGAAGGGTTTAGAAAATCAACTAAGGAAAAATGCTGGATGGAGTAGTTTGTGGCAAATTCTGACAGAAAAAAAAAAAAAAAAACTATTAAAAATAATGTATGTCAGAAATTGAAAATATAACCATTTCACATAGATTGCTGTTTTTCCTGTTAACCATTTTGTGATGGCCCTGATGGGAACAGAAGTCAAAATAGCCTAAAGTGTTAGGCTTGCTAATCTCCAAGGGTCACATTGATCCAGAGTTTAGAGAGTTCAGCTGGACACAAATGATTGTGTGTTTTCCAGACAGTGTCCTGCACTGTTAGGAGCCTTTTTTTGTGCTCTATCATGTGCCATTGACAGAAGGATACTGAGGAGAATGAAATTGAGCTTTTCTTCTTTGGAGGCTGATTTATATATGTAATGTCAAAGTAGTTGTACAATTGCAATCAGTAGTATGGGTTGATAGTGCTCCAATACTTAACACAGAATCATAGAAATGTCTAGATTGGAAAAGACCTGTATGATCATCTAGTCCAATCATCAACCTAACACTACCCAGTCTACCCCTTAAAACATATCCCTAACCACCCCATCTAATAATCTCTTAAATACCTCCAGCCATAGGGACTCCACTACTGCCCTGGGCAATCCCTTCTAATGCCTCATAACCCACTCAGCAAGTAAGTTCTTCCTAATATCCAAGTAAAACCTCCCCTGGCACAGCTTAAATCCATTTCCCCTTGTTCTATCGTCTGTTGCCGAGTTAAACTGTCCTACTCCCACCTCTCTGTAACCTCCCTTCAGGTAGCTGTAGAGAGCAATAAGGTCTCTCCCGATCCTGCTCTTCTCCAGGCTAAACAACCCCAGATCCCTCAGCTGCTGCTCATAAGACATGTGCTCCAAGCTCTTTACCAATTTTGTTGCTCTTCCTTGGACACAGTCCCGTGCCTCAATGTCTTTGTGGTGAGGGGCCCGAAACTGAACACAGTACTTGAGGTGCAGCCTCACCAGTGCTGAGTACAGAGACAGGATCACTTTTCTGAACCTAGTGGCAACACTATTCCTAATACAGTCCAGGATGCTGTTGGCTTTCTTGGCCACCTGCGCACACTGCTGGCTCATATTCAGATGGGTGTCAACCAACACCCCCAGGTCCCTCTCTGATGAGCAGCTCTCCATCCACTCTTCCCTGAGTCTGTAGCATTGATGGGAGTTGCTGTGGCTAAAATGTAAAACCCATCACTTGGCCTTATTAAACTTCACACAGTCTCATCCCATCAATCTAGTCTGTCTAGATCTCTCCGCAGAGCATCTCTACCCTCTAGCAGACTAACACTTCCACACAATTGGGTGTCATCTGCAAACTTACTGAAGGTACACTGAATCCTCTCATCCAGGTCATCAGTAAAGATGTTGAACAGGACTGGTCCCAGTACAGAGCCCTGGAGAACACCAGTTGTGTTCTGAACACCACAGGCTGCCAGTGGGAATTAACTCCATTAACTGCTACTCTCTGGGCCCAGTCTTCTAGACAGTTTTTCATCCAGCAAAGAGTATGCCCAACCAGGCCACAAGCAGTCAGTTTCTCTAGAAGAATGGTGTGGGATACAGTGTCAAAGTCCTTACTGAAGTCCAGATAGACAATGTCCACAGCCTTCCACTCATCCAGTAAGCCAGTGACCATGTTGTAGAAGAGATCAGGTTAGTCAAACAGGACCTGCCCTTCATAAAGCCATGTTGACCGGGTCTGATCATCCAATTGTGTTGCACATGCTACATGATGCTCAGGATGATCTGCTCCATGAGCTTTCCTGGCACCAAAGTCAAACTGACAAGCCTGTAGTTTCGCAGATACTCCTTCCAACCCTTCTTGTGTCACGTTGGCGAGCATCTTAATTCATAATCTGGATAATGGGAAAGGCTTGCACTCTCAGCAAGTCTGTGGGTGTTACAAAACTGTGAGGAATGTGTGATACACCAGATGGGTGTTCCCATTCACAGGGACCTTGACAGGATGGAGAAATGGGCCAATGTTTAACTGAACCAAGAGGAAAGAACTGTTATAGTATGACTTCCTTTTTTGAATCTTTGCTGTAATTTTATGTATCATTGAGTTTTCTAATATGCTTACAAGTTTTAAAATTTAATATAGCTATGTATGGGAATATGACTGGTATTTTAACAGTTTTTATCACTTGTAAAAAATTGTATCTTTCTGATTGCTTGCTATTTCAGCAGATCCTTTGGTTTGAGTAGCCCTGAGGAGATCTTGAAATCCTAGTCTAGTGGACATTAAGTTAACAATGAGCCAGGAATGTGCCCTTGTGGGCAATGGTATCCTGGGGGTGCAATAAGGAGAGTGTGGCCAGCAGGACAAGGGAGATCATCTTCTTCCTCTATTCTGCTCTGGTGAGGCCACATCTGGAATACTGTGTTCAGTTCAGGGCTCCCCAGTTCAAGAGAGGCAGGGAGAAAGTCCAGCAGAGTGTAGCAAAGGTGACTGGGGGACTGGAGCATCTCTCTTACAAGGAAAGATTGAGAGAACTGGGACTATTTAGCCTGGAGAAGACAGAGAGACCTTATCAACATCTATAAATATCTAAAGGGTGGGAGATATAATCTTTTCAGTGGTGCCCAGTGAGAGGACAAGGGGCAACAGGCACAAGCTGGAACATAGGAGTTTCCATCTAAATATGAGGAAAAACTTAGTTCCTGTGGGGGTGACAGAGCACTGGAGCAGACTGCCCAGAGAGGCTGTGGAGTCTCCTTCTCTGGAGATAACTCAAAACTTGCCTGGATGCAATTCTGTGTAATGTTCTCGAGGCAAACCTGCTTTGGTGGAGGGGTTGGACTAGATGATCTCTAAAGGTCCCTCCCAACTCTGACAACTCTGTGATTCTGTGAAAAACACATGCAATCTAAAATTTTAATTTGATAATTTACTCCATTTTAGCAAAAAATTAGAAAGTCTCATTAAACAATTCATCTATTAAATCTCTACATCAGTATCTTCACTTTCCTGTAACAGTAATTAAAAAGTTTTAATCTTTATAATGTCTTTTTTTTCAGCAAATTGAAACTAGCCAAGTAATATTCAATTATTCATGTAGAGGTTTATTACTAAAATAGTGAAGGTTAATGTCAACCAGAAGTTAGCACTATTTTCCTTTGCTAGGTTGAGCATTCATATAGTGCCAGATCCATCATGATTTTTAAGAACTTTTTTTTTTTCTTCTATTATTTGGCTGAATATGCTTACTATGACAAATATTGGGAATATTTTCTTCAGTTGTCTGATTAAATCACAGAATGGTGTGGGTTGGAAGGGATCTTAAAGATCACCTAGTTCCAACCCATTGCTATGGGAAGGGACAACTTCCACTAAACTGGGTTGATCAAATGGCAGAGAAGTAGAAAATACAGTAATCTAGACCTAGCATTTCCTAGAACTGTAAAATAGCTTAAATTAGAAGGGACCTTTGAAGGCTTTCTAGTTCAATGTGTTGCTCTAAGGGACTTGTCCACTCCACCCTCATGGTAATAATTTAATACATTAAATAGACAATCCAATTTCCACAATTCCAACTTGTTTGCTGCCTTCCTCTTGTCCCATTGTGGTGCACCTCCAAGAAGCGTCTGTCTCTGTGTACTCAATCAGGCCATTGTTGACAGCAGTAACTCCTCCCTTTCCCTTCTCTTCACTGGCTGAAAAAGGCCATCTCTTTTGGCCTCTCTTGGTATGTCTTGTGGTTCTTGGTCTGTCTATCTCCTTTACTATCTTGGTGGCTGTCTTATAGCCTTTCTTCTTAAGACATCTCTTAGAAATCCATGAAAGCAGTTTTGTGTTCTTTTTAGTTTGAGATATGTATATCCTTGAAAGTTTGCTAGGAGAAACCATAAAATATTAAAGAATAAACTTAAATACATTGAGGTTATTTTATGCAACTCTTCAGATGGTAACTATTAATTTACATTCATAAGGCTTATTTAAAATCAGATCATGAAGTAATATTAGAAGTTTTAAATTTGTCTCTGCTACCCTGTAGAAATGCTGACTTTTCAAAGGTGATGGTGTGAGTGGTGGGGTACTCTTCAGAGCAGTTTTAATGACTGTCAGTATAAAATGAAGATTTGTCCTCCATCTTTCTGAAAGTCATTTACTGTTTTTAAGATACAATACCTTTTGTTAAGTCGGAAATTTTGTGTTGGGGATGTTTGTATTGTTCTGTTATGATAACTTGTAACTATTTAAGTCATCTGCCGAAAATGAAATTTTACAAAAATATTACTTTAAGGAAAAGACTAAGCATGAGGATTAAAACCTAAAGTTAATTTGGGGAAAAATATCCACAAAATTATTGTGTGTCATTTATGAAGAAATATCTTCTCAATCTGAACTGCAGTGTACACAATTTTAAAGCATATAGTAATAAATGTTTTAAAGGCAAAAATCAATTTATTCACATAGTGGCATACATTGAGGGCCTACGTATGGACAATTCCTAGGGAGAAGTCCTAACGGTGGGGGGGGGGGGGGAACACAACCATATGACAACTGTATGACATTAAATAACTTTCAGATTATTTTTTTCCCTGTTTTTAAAATGTAGTAATTTGTATCTTAAGTCATGAGTGTAAATTAAATTGTATCAAAGAACATGCATATGTTTTTCAATTAGGTTATTTTTACAAGGTGTTTAGATGTACTACAGCACCAGGTACTAACTGATTGTCATAGACAACTGGACATCTGGTGTTAATGCCACTGTCTCAGTTGATAAAATGCTGGTCAGTTATTTTACAGGTAAATGATGAGGAAAGGAAAAAACGGAAATCTTGATAAAAATATAAAGAAATACATACTACTGTAATTTGCAGAGATTTTTGTAACTTAAGGATAGTGACTGTAGTAAGTACAAAGAAAGAAATGGTGATTTTATTTTTTTTTTTGTACATGGTATTTCCCAAGTATAAATGCGAAGTACTTAAATGCTATTTGTCCTCTGTTAAATAAAGTAATACAGGCAATTGGGAAACATCCCTCATAAGTGTAAGAAGCTGTTCAGGAGACTATGAGGGGAAGGAATGTATTTAACTACAGTATTGAGCTAATTACAGGACAGTATTTTTTGTATGTACATAAAAGGCAAACATGACACACGGAGATAAATAATTCTAGATCTAGTTAAGTGGTTTATATTAGAGTAATGTTTAAAGTTCAGTGATGAGGCAAAATGCATATTTCTAAAACTATTTTTCACAGTTCCAGTTATTTACTAACAAATACATAACATAAATGATCAGTAAAACACAGTCCTTAAGTCGTCTGACAGTTTCTTGGATGTTCTTTTTATTCAGTTGGTTGGCCAAATCACTGTTATATCAGGTTGATGCTTTAGGCTTTGTGTCTGGTTGAATAATATGGGATTTAGCTGATCAAGGTTATTGCAATTCAGGAGTTGTACTGAATGGATCCCTTCAGAATACTAGCACATTTTCTCGGCTGGAAAATGAGACGAGTTGCAGATGTGTGTTTATGTGCTCGGCAAATTAAGTCTTTGAAGACTACACAATACATAATTCACATAATGCAAAAGCATTTAGAAATCTGCTGGTCGAATCATCATAGTTGTGGCTTTGAGAGAGTATCCCGAGCCTTTCCAGTAGTACCACTTGATACCATTGAACTTGTTGGTGTTCTGTCGCAATGGATAATACATTCCGTTGAGGTTAGAAGGACCACATGCATCAAACCACCATCCTGCAAGACAGAAAACACAGACAGACATCAGCAGAGGTAACTTTTAAAATAGTATATAATGACACTTTGTTGTCCTGAAATAGAAACCTAAATCCAGTTTTTCATTCTTATAATTTGGAAGTATCAGTGTAAAATACTTGCCCCTTTCTCAAAAAAAGAAATGTATTTATATATTAACTATATATTCTTGAAGCTTATGTAACACATTGTAGTTTAAAAATGAGAAGGGTGGTCAATCAAGCTTAATTTATTAGCAATATGAAACATTATCATTGATAGTCTGAGGGCAGAACTTGGTTTACACTATAATAATATTGAGTTATCTTTGGGTTTTATCTGCTCTTTGGTAAATTCCTGTATTTCTTTCTTAATTCTTTTTTAGAGGATTAATTCAGTTATCTGCTTCAGTTCTTCATGCAGATCAGCTCAAAACCTCTGTGCCAAAACTTGTTAAGAAGGAAAAGGAGAAAAAAGCAGCCCAAACTTAGTTTGTATCCTTATGGTCCTGACTTGTTAGTGGGTCGTAAGGAAATTTATTTTTTTTAATAAGATAACATTTTTATACTTCTGTTATGATGGCGATAATGCGTGGTTCTGTTTTGCAGGGCAGTAATCCAATTATCCTTTTGGATAAACAGAAGCTGTCTTTTGTCTTGCAACTTGTGCTATAGGGAAACAAACCACTGCTTAAGAGATAACAGGAAGAGAAGTCAAATTTACAAAGCGGTTGTTTACATTTCAGAATGTGGAATTCTAGATTGACAAATTATAGAATGGCTTGTGTGGTTTAAGATAAAAATACCCCTTGAAACTCCAATGACTAGTTAACAATCATTAGGAAAATGTTGATCTCATATATGTCGTGTACCTTTGCCATTTCATAATTATATTTAAATATGGAATTAAATACTTGGGTCCTCTGTGGCATGTATAGTGTACAGCAGCTTTTGGGGGTTTTCTTCTCCTCTGGATAGTTAGGGAAAGGGTTTGTGTTTAAAGAATCATGAGCCATTCACTGACAAACTGAATCTGTAAAACAGGTTTTGGAGGGAGTTAAGCGTTTTGATCTCTGAATGTTATATCGTCCCTTGAAAGAAGACTCTGCTGTCTCTGATTAGTTCCACAATTACAGACTTTCTTGTACCCCAACTTGAGACACTTTTTTCCCCTCCAGTTTTAACTTCTCTTGTTTTACTTAAACGTCTGTCAAATGATAAAATATTTCATTTGGAGTCACCATACTAGTGTTTCTATCTGTGAGTTTTGCACTTCTTCAATGGTCAAAATTTACTAAGTCAAAATTATCACTATTTATCTCATAGACAGTTTCAGTGCCAATAAAAATAGGAAGACCGAGAAATAAAAAAACATTCCTACCTCCTGTTAGCATTTGTGAACATTTGCAAATACATTTGTCATTGTCTGCATCCTTTGTGCTAAAATCATTTCCTGGTTGGCTTATACTACTTATTTTGCCTGCTGTCCCAGTAAGTCCTTTAAGGTAGATCCTGTATAAGTGAGGAATGGAAAAACAATTATTACATGGAAATTAATGGTAGTTGATCTGCAAAATAATGATGGAATAGTTTGCAATAAATATCCTGTTCAAATAGTTGAGTTCTCTTCTGGCCAACGTACTGTTGTTCTAAGCTGTTTTGCAGCATAAGATTTTCATATAAGCAGAAATGGTCATGACAATACCCTAAAGAACAGCCTTCACATTTGTAGAGTTGATTGTTGTGTTTATGTCTTATTAGAAGAAAATGAGAGCAGATAGCAGTAACTCCTGGAATTTTTCAAATAGATCATGCATTTCTTATTACTCTAAGTACATTGTGTGATTTATTTTTTTTTTAATCAAGTTCAAAAATTTAAAGTAAAACTTGTTTTGATTCCTATGTTGCTGTTAGTACAACATGGCAATGTAGCATTACAACTTTGCATCTCTGTGAGATAATAGCATTACCTGGATTACTAATTGCCAACTAGTAATTGATATTTTAAGATGTTCTAAATATTTCCTTTACCACTTGCCTAATTACTTTTCCTCTTCACATCTGTCATATATTTATTAGTGTTAAATCATCAGAGGTATTTCAAGTTTGCTTCAATTCCCTGCCCAGGTAAGCTGTAAGGGAGGCTGCTACTGCTTGGATCTGCATACACAGCTGTAGATACAGTCTCTGTGGGGACAGATACAGGGCATCAAACTGGAGAGGCAATTATACAGCTATTACTGTGTTACCTTGAACTGGAAGGACTTGAACCCTTTGCTCCTACAGTATCTTTTTGGTGATTGCATTTCTGGAGCAAATAGCTCATTTTTCTCAGAGGTAGTCTATTTGTTTAAGTAGTAATTCTACTCTTTGAGTAGAATTAAGTAACCCTGGGATCAGTCTTCATCTTGCATTTAATTCTCTGATTATGATGGAAGTTGTCTTTGGTAGTTTAACAGATTATTTTAAACAATTTTACATTCCCTTAGTATTCAAAAGTATTAAGAATGAATGAATCTTTATTCATTTAGCTTTCAAAAGATCAGCTCATTACAGATTTTCTCAAAAATCTCTTTCGGAAAGCTAAATATTCTGGTTTTTATTAAGGTGAGTTCAAAATTCTGTATGCCATCCTAGGTTGGATTTTCAAATATCATTTGAAGTCTAATGTAAGCAGAGTATTATTCATTTATTATTAATATTATTGTTCTATTTTTTAAATTATGGTTTAGTATAGGAGAAGATGAGAGATAATGGATATAAATTGAAATGAGAGGTTCTAACTGGGTATCAGGAAAAACTTTTCCACAATGAGGACAGACAAGCAGTGGAACAGGTTGTGCAGTTTCCACCTTTGGAGGTTATCAGGACCCAACTGGATAAAGCCCAGAGCAACCTGGTCTGACCTCATAGCTTTGAGATCAGGAAGTTTAACTCAAAGTCCATTCTGATCTCAATTTTCTATGAATTTATGAAATTTCAGTTTTAGGACCCAAATCATAATCTTTCCACCATTCAGAATGTATTAATATTTTTAATATAATGGAAGATGTTCTTAATTGAATCCTTTTTTATTTGATTTTGTTGGGCGTGGTTTTTTTTTCATTTTCAGTATATTCTTTATACCACTGCATTTTGATGCATTCCATGTTTGGTTGCATATTAAAATAAAGTATCTATTTACAATCAATCATCTTTGTTTTCAGTAATTATTTTTTAATATTGTAAATGGACAAGGGTAATGACCCATATTGCAAAGGTTGCCTTTATAAGTATTTTAAAGCATTACTTGAAAAAAATCTCTGCTGTAGATTCTGACTGTTTCCAGATGAAAAAATATTTACTTTGGAGTTGAAACAACTGTATACTACTAAGGCATTAAGATCTAACGTTTTGAGAGCGGGAGATGCTGATAGTTTTGGATTGCTTTGCCTATAAAATGTGAGTTGAAACAGCAGAATAGGTTCTCTCAGGTGTCAGATTTACTTTGTTTACTACAAATAGTTGCTAGAAATCATGACGAAATTCATCTAAATGTAGACAATTTTTCTGTCCAGTCACCTAAAGCTCCAGGAAGACTTGTAAAGCAACATTTCATGGACCATATAGTAGGAAAGCATCTGTAGATTATCTAGTTTCTTCTACAAGTAGTCAAAGAATATGTATTGCATTTACAGAGAGCCTAGAGAATGAAGTATGAATTGCCCATATACTGCAGCTGTAGTTGGTACTATTTCTAGTACCAACTCACTATTGTGAGACTGGACATTTGCTATAAGCTTCATCTTCACAGATAAGGGTGTGATACTTTGACATTCCTTTTTCTGAGGCTTGATGAGGCTCAGAGCAACCTGCTCTACTTAAAGATGTCCCTGCTCTCAGCAGTGGGGTTGGACTAGATGACCTCTAGAGGTCCTTTCCAATGCAGACATTCTATGATTCTACGATTCTAATCCAAGTCAGTGGGTTGAGGAAAGGGAAGGTAGCGTTATATCAGTGTGCTCTACATGACAATAGAACAACTCCTTCTAGCCTCTGACTTAAGTGGAAAAACTCCTTGCAGTATTTTACATCTTAGTCATCCACCTTCCAGAAATGTATTTATTGCAGGGACTCAGGGTTTGAGAGCAACTGCAGTCTGGTTCCTGTTGCCCTGAAGACCATACACGGCCACCTGTTGTATTGGCACATGTATTCTATCTTATAGCATACCATCTCTTCATCTTTCCACATCTTGTGTGTTACACTCACACATTCAATTGGAAAAAAAGATTGCTTTACCCAACAGGTGAGAAACAGAGCAGACACTTTTTTCCTCAGTAATTTGTATGAAATAAGGCCATGCATCTACGCAGTCTACAATGATTATCAGATCTTGTTTTATTCAGATCTGATTTTACTGCTTACCTGTATTTTAGTTCTTCATTTGCTAGAGAGAAGTGGTCATACAATGAATATGCCTCGTTTCCTTCCCAGTCTTTCAGGTGTATTTTAAGAACGTAACGCTTCTGATTAGTCAGTTGAGAAACAAACTCGTTTCCCAGCCAGTACTCCCCAGCAGGATCACCAAATCCCTGCAATACAAGTTGTATATTTAAATAGCTTTGTTTTGTTTTTCCTTTGAGTTTGAAATGATCACTTTATCAGTTAAGTTTAATAGTTTTCAGTCTGTCAGCTAAGAACTGTATTGTGTCTATGAGGGTTATAGATCTGTAATATTTAAAAAAAATATTTCAGCAAAGACAAACCCAGGAATCTGAAATAGGGAAATAGTATTACTTAGTAGATTTGGAGCAATATCTACTGTTGCCACTAGAAACACAAATATAAATAACCCAAAAAATGTGGTTTCTCTTTAATGAGGTTTCTCTTTAAAAACAAACATGACACTTGCAAGTCTGCTTATGCTAACAACTGATACTACTCTGACATTTTCTAAATGAACATTTAAGGACAAAAACAACTTTTAAAACCTGCTTACATTCGAAGGATACTATTAATGTAACTTCATTAGATTAGATTTCAGATAATAATAAGTAATATTAAGGCTTCAGAAACTGTTTACCATCTTGTATTCTTTCCATGTCCGGTGAAAGTCCACACTGCCATCTTCACGTCTCTGAATAACTGTCCAACCTCCTCCACCAGTTTCCATGTCACAGTAGGCCTACCAGAGTAAGCATGTTACATTGTAAGTGCATGCACTGATGGGAAAACAAAAATACAAAGCATGTACTTTGCATAATTTTATGTAGTGGCATTTTTTTAATGTGTACAATTGCAAAATGTGTTTTTCATAGCTTTCATACAATTGGTTATGGTTGGCCACAAATAAATGTGATTCCTCAGTATGTATCATGCTTAACAGAATACAAATGACACCTTAAAACTAGCTGATAGCTGGTGTTAAAGGAAGAAAAAAATGAATGTAGCTTCTGCTTGTATACTTCCCTCTTGCACTGCTATTTTTGTGAGTTTCCTGATTTCTCCTAAAACACGTTTTCTTCATCTTTTTTTGTGAGGCATCTGTTCGAAGTTCCCATGGCTTCTTGGAGTATACATACTGTTAAATTCATGCAGCAAACAAAATGAAATATGTTTTTATTTCCACGGTCATTGGCCAATGCCTTTGCAGAGGCCTGTTCCCAAAGTTAAATCTAAGTGTAGAACAATTAGTATATGAAAATTTTAATCTTGAAGCCATGTTATTATGAATATTTTATAATCTACAACAAAAGAAGTAACAACTCTTAAGATTTCACAAAGTTCATGTTAAGCATATGGAAGGACTGACATATAGTAGGTAGTTCACAGAACTCATTTTTAGAATAGTCAATAAATGCATCCCTGGCACAGTAAAACTCAAGTTTATAGGTGACTTGTTCAGTCTATCTCCTTGTAGCTTAAAATAGAAAGAACTGAGTTAAACAGAAATTTGGTGTGTGTTTACTGCAGTGCCAGACATAAAAGGTACTACTGAAGATTCCAATATACTGGGGAGATGCTGATGGAAGAAAATATTTTGAATATTTAGAGGGAATTTTGGAGTGATATTTGAAAGAAATAGAAGATATTCTAACAAGAAAATCTTGTGAATATGGGAATTTTCTTTTAAATAGGCCCATTTTCTTTTAAAATGTTGCATCTAATTCTGCTTTTCTGAAACTAGCAGACCTTAAAATTAGATGTGTGAAGTCAGTGGAGATAAGGCAATGTAAAGCAGTATAATGATAGTCAAATGGAAATCAGTATCTATTTAAACTGCATGTTAGTACCAATAGTAACTTGAAGAAAAATCTTAAATTTCTTGTACAAGTATTCCTGTTAGGAGAGTCCAAAGTTAATGCTCTAAGTTTTCTCACTTGGAAGGTTTAAATATTTTTACTATTTTCTGCCAAGATACTGAAGTTCTGAGTCGTCTTTAGAATTACTCCACATTGTTGAAAAGTTTTTTAATTATAGTTTATTAAACTACATTAACTTCTAATTGCTATTCTAGATCTTTCATCAGGTGAAGTTGCATCTTCCCATTTACAGTAGTGGAGCCAAGACTTGGCTTCTTGCACACTGATAGGATATTTCATACAGATTAATTAAAAAAAAAAAAAAGTAAAACACCTAGACCTGAGCATTTCATTATGAATTTGGATGTTACCTTCTTTGTTTAAAAAAAAATCTCAGTAGTCTTCATTCTTACCTACCTTATTACTGTTGCTTGTCACAATGTGCCTATAAGTGTCCCAAATCATGACTGAATGACACTGAAGCTCTATGTCTTTTTTTATCATCTTATGTGGTAGACTGTCTTAACACTGTTGGCAGATTTGAGTTTTTAGAACTGTTAGACATCCTGGAAATTCATTGAAATAATATGACTTCAGAGAAGCCAGAGCTTCCTCCTGTCAGGTGGCACTATTTTGCATATCATTTTGGCTCTTTTAGGGTATGTATGTGCTTCTGTCTGTGTACTGTACATGTGTTAGACACACATACACATACATAAATCAAACCGGGTATTTTTCTGGGTTATATTTTTGAGGTGAATAAAGAAGAGTGTGGCCAGCAAGTTGAGGGAGGTTCTCCTGCCCCTCTATTCTGCACTAGTGAGATCACATCTGGAGTATTGTGTTCAGTTCTGGTCTCCCCAGTTCAAGAGGCACAGAGAAATAGAGTGTCCAACAGAGAGCTACAAAGATGATGAAGGGACTGGAACATCTCTCTTAGGAGGAAAGGCTGAGAGCCCTGGGACTGTTTAGCCTGGAGAAGAGAAGATTGAGGGGGACCTTATTAATGTTTACTAATATCTGAAGGATGGGTGTCAAGTAGAAGGGGCCAGGCTCTTTTCAGTGGTGCCCTGTGATAGGACAAGAGATAATGGTAGCAAGCTGAAACACAGGAAGTTCCACCTCAACACGAGGAAAAACTTCTTCACTGTGAGAGTGACAGAGCCCTGGAACAGACTGCCCAGAGAGGTTGTGAAGTCTTCTCTGGAGACTTTCAAGACCTGCCTGGATCTGTTCCTGTGTGGCCCGCCCTGGGTGTTCCTGTGCTGGCAGGGGGTTGGACTTGATGATCTCCAGAGGTCCCTTCCAACCCCTATCCTATGATTCTGTGATTTTTCACTGCAAGCGCTGGTATATATTGTTCAAAGGCATAAGACGTTCAAAGGGAAAGAAGAACTTAGAGCTGCCAGGATTAAACATATTAGTGTTTCTATAGGCTGTAACACATTGGAAATCAAATCAAATACTGTATTTTAAGGCTGTATCTGGACCTTTTGTTCAATATAAGAGAATCGTGAGAAATTTAACTGTAGTTTTTTAGGAAAGATAAAAGAAATAATTAAAATGTTGGATTTGTATTGTTAATATAGGGCATATGAATGGATTTTAATTGAAAGCAGAAACTTTTAATTTGTACGATTAGCGTACAATGTATGTGATTCCTTACACATCAAAGCCTGCTTTTTATCTTTAACCTCAGTATTTCATGACTGGTAAAGATTTGGTAAGAGTATATAAATTAATAGTATATTAAATAAACCTAGTAAAAAGAAAAATTGCCTTGGAAAGGATGAAGATAAGGTATTGTAAAAGATGATCAATCTGTTTTAGAAAGCTAACTCATGAGATGTATAATGCATATGTGAAAATTAAGTTGCACAGAAGGCTACAAAGAGGGGTTCTAGGGATGGGCTAAAGCGGATGCAGGTACTATTATTAAGCATCAATACAAGTTAAAATGCTGATTTAACAGCAGTCAAATGTCAAAGAAAGTTGTTGACTCTGAAGCTCCACCCCACTGAAAGGACAGTCTAAGGAGTAAGATTGAGAATAGAACTGTTTCACCCTTCTCTGAAACTTAGTTTTTAACTACTTGCAGGAGGAGGCAGTGTATAAATTTGCATGGGCCAGTCAGATATTGCTGTTGTAGACATTAGTTAATGGTTTTGAATGTTACATGCAATGTCCTTGATGCCTATCATCTAAATTTCAATTCAGCTGTAATTATAACTTTGAAGATACAGATGCTGTAAAATGGCATTTTATTTAGTTCTAATGAGATTAAAATATTCCCAAACAGTGAACATCTTTCATAAAATATTCCAGTTACAGTCAGTAACCATTCTTTACGTTAATGGTAAGGCAGCTAGATTTTTTGGGATAAATCCTAGGATACTGAAAATTTGTTCCCAAAAGGAGAAGCCATTTAGTCTTAAACATGTAATAAGTAATGGAAGAAGTCCATAAAAATCCCATATAGATTTTTCTTAGCAAGAACTATTTTATAAAGTTCAAATGTAAATTTGAGAGTGTAATTTTTCCACACCAAAAATGTTCACATCAGTCATCTGCAAGTGCTTCTAAAAGATGCCAGTTTTATGGCCTTGGAAAAGGAAATCCTCTTCTGACCTTTCAGCCTGACCTAGGTTTTATATCCAAAAGGAAGAAATGTAGTGTTTCATAAAACTAGTAAAAATAGATACCAAGATTAGGCAGGCAGCAGGAGTCTTCAAACAGATGCCAAAAAGAATAAAGAGATTAGCCTCTCAAATTACAATAAACGGGTAGGGGGAATACTTGATTTATCTTGTGAATTGCTTCAGTACAGATGTTGTAGGAGCTGTAGCACTGAGAGCTAAGGGCAGCTGTTTACATTTTTTACCTTCAGCTATAGATCAGTGCTGTATTTATTGAAAATGCTGTAATATACATGTAACCAGAAGTAGTTTGCTTTCCAAAGATGATAAGCATGTAAGCTGTGAGCAATTTAATGTCTTCACCATCTAGGAAGTTGACTTTCAGAGCAAGCAATTTTTCTTATTTTTTCTTATATATTAGGATATTTGGGGTATAGGTTGTATGGAGCCATGAGCATCCTGGTCTAGTGGGAGGTGACCCTGGCTGGAACTAGATGATCTTTAAGGTCCCTTCCAACCCAAACCATTCTATGATTCTATTATGAGTGTTTTCAGCCCTACTTTCTGAATGGTAAGGCTCTAGCCGAGTTACCAGGATGAAGATCCACTACAGTTTTTATACCAAAGCAAGTGTGGTTGCTTATCTGTGCAGTGCCCCTTTGCTTCACTTTTGGCTGTTGTCTGAATAATTTTGAGTCATAGTGCTAAATGATTTTGTACTCCGTTATCTCTGGCTCCTAGAGATGTGACTAGGTAAGAATTGCAGTCTTAGTCTCCTTATTCTGAAAAAAAATAGCTACACACATATTTTATAATGTAATTTAACCAGTTACCAGGGAAAAAGATTATTAGAGTTCTAAACTTCACCAAAACCCCTCATCTAACCTCTTCCTGTATCAGAGAAGCTACCTACATGCTCTTTTTTAATGCCTGGTGTTAGAAAGTATTTGTGTATGTGTATTTTAGACATAACGTCCATGGTATGGCCTCATTTTGAAATTACTAGCTAGTTGCCTGAATGATCACTTTTTACAAGTTACACAAAACCATTTTGTTGGCAGGTTCAGACTTTCCCAAATCAGTTTCTACAATAAATTTTGGGTTAAAAGGATTTCTTGTCAGTTCCAGAGTGAAAATTCAACTCAACAGGCGTGGAAATGGGGAAGAGCTTAGCCACTTCAGCAACTACTTTAAGTTGTGCTATTGAGCACAACTATCGAGCTAATATATTAGGGTCATCAAGACTCAACTGTTCTGCCCAGTTAAGACCAGGAAGTTAACTGGTTTAGGTAACTGCTGTAAACACTAAGATACTGACTTTTCATGGGTTTGCCTCTGCCATTTTTCCTTGTGTCAGCAGTCTTTTGCTGTTTTTCCTCGGTGTTTTTAAAAGGACTTAGCTTTTGCCCTGGTGTAGAACAGGAAAGCTTGAAAGCTTGAAAATATTAATGTAATGAAATAATTGTTTTCCTCTCAGCTCTTGTATGCAATTCTTTAGTTTTGGATTATGATGGGAGACAAATTAGTAAAGTGGGATCAGTTACAGATTACACAGAAGTTGTTTATAAGCCTGTTGGGAGGTCAGAAGGTGTTAAAAGAGGAAAAGATGAAAACATAAACACCAGTGCAGCACTTTTGGCAAATAAAAAAGGTCATTCTGTTTCCTGGTCTGAGCGGCCATCCACATTATAAACAGTTGAAAATGGTGTAACATGTTGATTATCCCTAAATCTTCACTTCCCTTGACAACTCTTCTTATGTATTTGTATTTACATCAAATTTGAATCTGCATCAGATTAAAACTTTTTACTCTCTATTTTTCATGCCATATAGTAAGTACAACCTTCACTGTCTTTTTAAGTTTCTTCATTCTATCTGAAGTGGGCAGAATAAAATTAAAATTCTTTATTATTATTAAATGAATTAATAATTTAATTACTAAACTTTACTTTTTGGGTTTTAATCTGGACAGTTATCAATATGGGTATTTTTGTTAAGTGTTTTAAGCCCCCATGATCAAACATAAGGCACTTAATACTTTATAGCCTAGGAAATTTGAGATTGTACATTTGTTTCAGGGATAGAATATTCTAATAGGTTTTAGCTTTGCAGAAATGTGCATTACTTTGGCTTCTCAGATCATGTAAATTGCCTACATGTTTATGGCTTTGAAAATGCAATATTAAAGTTTATGACAGACAGAAAACTTTATTCTGTAATATGGACAATAGTAATTTCATTTTGTAATATTCACTTGTGTCTGCTTCTACAATATATGCATGTGCTGTAAATTCTATTGGATAGTAAAACTAATAACAAAGGTAAAAACTTGAGACAATTAATATTAAGAGATTCAAGGAATGCAACCCTTCCTGAGATGTCTATCAAAGACTGCTGCAATCCATTACTATAGAGATGCAGTAATATTCATCTTCTTTAGCATTTAAATTTGTAATAGTAGATATCTATGCACTTAAATACCATTCTGCTTCATGTGTAATAGAACTATTTATTGTATCTTATATAACTAATTTTCTTGTGAAATGGATGTATTGAGTATAGACTAGGCTATTCCAAAGAAATACCAGCCTTTTTATTAACAGAAGCAAACTGCAGACATCATCATTTCTCTGGATAGTATCTGCAAAAACTGCAGGGTCTATGCATTGTATTTTATAGATCTTACCAAACAAATTGCTTATTTCCTCTAGTTAAGAGCTTTGTAAGGATAAAGACCACAAAGTCTGGCTTGGGCTAGATGAAGTTCTGGCACTTCAAAGACTTGTCACTTGTGAACTTAATTTCTAAACCTTTACTATCAAAACTTGGGAAAAAAATACACCTTCTCTGTCACAGTTTTACCAATTGCTTTTCCACATTTGCCCTCAATTTTCTTTGATTATGTACATTTTCGGTTAGTTTTTTTCTGATATAATAAAATAGAGACTTAGGAATGCCATAAAATACTTCATTTTTAGTAAGGAAATGTCTACAATATGAAATTGTAAAAGAAAAACATTAGAAAATTATTTAGTGTTTGTCAAATAAGTATATTACGTATTTTTGTTTATATTCAAATGTCCCTTAGCATCCTCAGCCTGCGGTGTTTGAAAAGTTGGAAACAAATGTTCATCACTTGAACCCCACTCTTCAGAATACTTACTGCAATTTTTGTTTCTTTTCCTCACATTATCCTCTTTATCCTCCACCTGGGAGTTTTCTCCCTTTCAGATTGTATTGATTCTTTCAACTGAATTATACTACCTGAAGCTTTATCATTTTATTTACTTCAGTAGATGGAGCATCTCTGTCAGGCATCCAGTGTTTCATCCACCAAGTGCCTCTTCTACAGAGGATGGTGTATTGCTTTAACTTAAACTGACACTGAAGTTCATTTCAGTTAAATACATGGGGGGAGAAGGAGTGTGTGAGGGGGTGAAATACCCATAGAAGAATTTAAACTGATCTAGTGAAACCACTGCAAACTCGCACCTTTTATTTAAGTTAGAACAGTATTTTCCAGGAAAGTCCTCTGTTACCCAGTGTCAATTGTGCTGATCTGATTGCTAATGTAATTGTTATACTAATGACCTCAAACATGCATAACAAAGAACTGGAACCCATAGAGTAGTACAGTATTAGTAGATTGTTTACACGAGTACACATCCATGAGTAGTCTTCCATGATCCTGATTTTAGCTCCTTTTGCCACTGGAAGGGACTTGGTCACATGAAAGAACTAACAAGAGATCGCTGATTGCACAGAGCATTTGTGTTGGAGTCACGAGATTTTATGAAGAAATTACAGTTCTGTATTGATTTAAATGTGTTAATTATGTGGAAACTAAATTAAATACTGGCATGCTAAAGTGAACAACAAAATGCCCATCCATTTTGAGCCAAGATTTCACCTCGAGGACTTTCTTCTTCCCTTGAGATACTCAAATCTTTAAGTGATGAAACACTCATAAAAAACCCCATGGTAATTAATAAACGTCATTACTAACTAGCCTTTAAAACCCTGTATTTACCAGATTAGATACCTTTTTAACACACAGTATGATTAGGTAGCACTTCATAGCCATCCTACCTTCTTTTCTTGTACAGCGTTTGAAACCGTTAAAGTGTAGATTCCACTTGTTGTTAGTCCAGATTTGAAAGCTTCAGCACAGTCTTTGAAGCTGATTTGCTCCTCTTTAGCTATGAAGTTGTTCTTAGCTGTTAGAAATACAATAGAAATCGAAGCCATTAGGAGGAGGTGAATAGAAGTTACTAAGAAGCAATTGATGCAATCATCTTAAAGTTTTGCAGTTGTGGAAAATATGCCTAATCCTGAGAGAAGTGATAGATCAAGGTATTAACTGTGTGTGGTTATTTTATATTATTTAGAGGCATTATTCTGATATGAGGATGATTGCTTGATAGGCTGAAAAGTGCTGAACTATTACATTTTGAATAAGAAAACTTAGGATATAGCATATCACTCAGATTAACAGTTTTTCCTTCCATTCATTGTCTTTGCTGGACTCCTACATGCATTCCAATCTCTGTATGCATTAACTACCACCACAAACATACCTAACTGACCACTGATTATATTAATAATGACCTTTGGCCAGTACTCTAACATTGTGAAATCTAACATAAGAGTTATGAAATCTTTCATAATGCAGCTGACTGGAATAACTACTCTTACATAGTTCTGGCTGCCCTGTGATGAGCAGCAACAACTTTGTATGTACCATCTGAATCTTGGTAGCTCAGCCCAGACAGCTAAGAAGACATCCCTTCTGGAATTCATTTGTGTAAAAAAATACATTTTAATATGCCTAAGTCTTCTTATTTTACAGAACAATCTAAGACTCATCTTTTCGTTCAGTTCTTTATTAACTATGGAGATTGGAATTTCCTGGCATTTTGCCTGCTGACTGATATTTCATATTTGACCCTTTTGGGGTTGGGTCTGTGTATTTTCCCTTTTAATTTAATCTAACAAGCACAGACAGCTAGTACAAAGTTTTAGGTGCCATATAAATACATGTTTATATTACAGTTGCTTATTACATTTTTTTTAGCTTGTTTATTCATTATTTACCTGTTTACACAATTTGCCTTAAAAATAACACATTCAGTAATTGCTTTTCCACACTCTATTGTTTGTATACTGTCTTAGAAGTTTTCCCTGCTAATTTTGTCTTTTTGGCAAACATTCATTATTTTTTCCACTCTGGGTTTAACAGTGTTGTAGCCAACATGACTTTGACTTGTTTACTTATTTGTGCACTAGCATAGCAGATAACATCAGCAGGAACATGTACAGCCTTGGTAATGGTATTTAAGGGGAATCAATTATTAAGACAAGAAAGTTTGGATTTATTTTGTTTAGAAAAGCCTACAACATCATAGTCTTTAAGTCACTACTGAAATTGAGGACTTCCAAACACCCTTTTCCTTTTTTGTGATCCAATTCACAGTAATGTAGCATAGTTCATCTATACTGTCTTTTAAGTTGTAATGACAACTATTTTAAAATATTCCAAGTATTTAATTCTAAAGATTTTTCTTAGAGGTTTTAGATGCTTCTGTATTTCCAGCCCTAAGAACTTTACAGGCAAATGTCTCAGATTGTTTACTCTTATACAGAACATACATACCTTCTTAATTTGTCAAAGTTCTGTATCAGAACCTGCACACTCATTTAAATCCTGTTTAGCCACAACTTCCAGTTTATAGTTTCTGTGGGTTTTTTTATGGAGCATGTGAATCTGCATAAATTTGGAAGCTATCATCAGTGGCTATGATCTGTTGCAGTACTGTCAGGCATTTAGAGGTGAGATTATCGCCTATAAAATTTGCTAGGCTGAAGGATTTTTAGGATGAACAGGGAAGCTTCAGTGAAAGACTAGAGGACTTTTGGGAGTACCTGCTGCCCTGGGTTGATGCTTTCTATTGTTTAAGGCATACAGAGGTGCTAGAAACTGGGCCAGCATTGATTCCTTTACCTTTAATAGCCACTATAATTTGTCCTTTCTTTGATCAACATAATGGACATAGAGCAATGAGAGGTGGCAGAAGCATCCTTTGCAAACAAGGAAGAGCTACAAGCCTACATTTTGCAGTCTAGCCTAGATATATGTCCAAGGGAATTTATATGGTCAGATGAATGAATGCCACATGAGACGAATTATATACATGGCATCTCTACATTTTGTTGAAGTACTGGAAAAATGGGCAGGCAAACCAATATAAAGCACAGAAGATGTTTATTTTCAACATATTGAAAATAAACACATAGATGTTGTGGTTGTTCCCTCCTACCCTAAAAAAAAAATAAAGGTTAATTAACTTAGATGTAGAATTTAAGGCAAAAAAAAATTTTTTTTTGAGAAGCTGAAGTGTGTCAAAACTGGCTGTAAGATTTTATAAGTAATTATGTACACAAATTAGGGTATGTCATTCAAATTATATAAGCACGTCTGCTTTTACTTACAGTTTGGTGTAGATATCATAGTAAGTAAGTTATGAACAGTCTCCATCAGATCATGTTGCTGTTTTTGCAGAACTGAGTTGTTTACTGTAGCTGTAACTAACTGTTTTTCTAGTTCTTCTATAATAGAATTCTGTCTGGCTACTAGGACTTGAAGCTGATCTTTCTCATCTTTTATTGACTTCAGCTGAAGTGTGTGCTTGTCTTCCATCTCAAGAACTCTTTTTTCTAGAAAGCTAAATAAAAGATTACAATTAGACTCCCCAGAAACAATTTTGAACTGATGTAAAGAGAATCAAGCCTGTTGCAGAAGGTTATTTTCTTCATAAGTACTCAACTTCATTCTGTGATGCCGTGAATGCAGTAGAAAGCTAAATGAAAGCTGAGTTTATTTTGATACATATACTTTATTATATTGGTACATTAATAAACAACATTGTCTACTTCAGTCTGTATTGTAAAGTGCAACAATTGGGTGTTTGATAATTCAACATTATGAAAGAAGAGATATAATGGAAGATTTTATATTTTGAATGGTTAAACTTATTTAAACATGAACGCATGAACTTTTCAAATGTCCTGTAATTATAAAAGAATATATACTTAAATAAATGTTACAATGTTAAGACTGGGAAATGTGCAAATATTTACTTGAAGATGCATTAACCATCTTCAGGTCCAGAGCTGGTGTGAGTGGAACATTATTTCATTGGTAATTGTTCTGATGCAGACTCTCAGAAAGCTCATGTCAAAAAATGCACATCCAGAAGTGAGAAATTCACCTAAAATCCATTGCTGTTACTGAAAAAAAAATCCTGAATCTTATATTTCAAGCACATTAGTTCACTGTCAGATTGTCTTTTGTTAGGTGAGAAACAATGCTTTTTTGTTTTGTGGATTTTACAGGGTGTCCAAAGTGTGCTTCACACACAAAAAAGTTACATTTTAAAATTCAATTACCATTTGGTAAGGATGCTTGTTTTTGTTAAGTTGGCAGACAAACCATTTAGGGAGCATATATAAATGTAGTAGAGTAGTGAACAAAACTGTCAAAACATGTCTCATGGGTTTTTTAAGCTAATTCTTTCAAAACAAAAAGCACTTTGCACATATGGTTCTCATTGAAAAAGAGGGCTTTGAAGGAGAAAACTAAGTTATTGCTGCTTTTAGATTTCTCTGCATTTATTTGTCTGAATTTATTGCCAAAAGTAAAATAAGACCCTGGTGATACAAAAATGAAACTAACCAAAAAAAAGATATGAGCCTTGGACAACAGTTGAGTAGAGAAACAGACAGGAGTAATAGTTCAATGTTGGTCTGAATTTCAAAAGATTGACTATTAAGGAATGTTGAATATGAGTAGTGAATAAGAATACAACTTTTCTCATCAGGTTAGAAAAAAATTGTTGCAATGACCAGATTGTGCGTTAGGATAGCTGTGTAATAGTACATGGTAATAAAATTTTAGAGATGTGGTTGCACTGAATTAGTTTGAGTCAGGTTACATAATCCATAACTTTGTCTGGATAAATCTAAAGAAGAATATAAATTGTTCCTCATAAAAAGGGAAATTCTAGATAGTGAAGAATGATATGTAAGCAGAACACAAGGACTAAACTTGCCTGATTCTCTAGGCCTTAAATAACCTAAGACCTTGGTAAGGACCATAACTGGCTCTGTGGAGCTTCTGCATAAGGCCTTATTTTCCTACTTGAGTACATTTATTTCTAAAATTATTACAAGGGCACATCAGAAAATACCATTTTATTGGGTTGATAGGCAAACATACCTGTTTTTTTCTTGTAATTTGGTTATCTCGTTGGTCTGATCTGAAATCTGCCTTTCTAGTTTGTTTGTTGAAAGAGAGTGTTCCAAAAGCTGGAGTTCAAGTCTGGTTGTCTGGTTTAATACCTAAATAAAATTTATAAAAATAATTGAAAATCAAGACGCTTCTTTTAAATCTTTTTTTTGTGTGTGTGTTATGAAATCATGCAAATTTCTACTTAAGCCTGTAATAAAAACAAAATAAGATTTAATTTTAGGTCAACTGCTCATAGAATTAGAATGAAGAAACAGAGAGTTGCACTAATTTTGTTGTTACACTATTATACATCATTGGGAATATTTCGGTAGTATGCTACCTTTCCGATCAACAGCTGAGAGTTACTGTGTACTTTAGTTTTGCTGTCATACCCTCCCCTCTGTTATTGTATTATTTTATTGCTGAAACTATTATGGTGGTTGTTCAGATAATAATTTGAGGGTTTTTCTCAATCTGGTATAGAAAGAAAGTACTTTGCATACTTCTCACTGATTGAAATCTTGGCCCAGTCCTAAAATCACTAAATAGTTCCCTCTTAGTTCTTTCATCTCAAAATATATTTTAAAGTGTTTATCATGTGAATCATACTTTTGTTGATTTCATTCCTTGCACTTTAATGCCTTTTCTATGTTTTGTTTACTGTCTAAATTTATTTGCATCTTTACATGAAGAAATGCCTATATTAGGAAACATGGAAGATACTTTTCGGTTTGTATCAGACTACATTACATTGAGGCATGTTTTCTAGAAACATTTTCTCATTGTTTTAGAACAGCTTTTTTTAATTCAGCAGAATTTGGCTTTCCTTGGCAGGAAGAATTGATTACTCATGTCCTTCATGTTAAACACTCATTCAACGCATGATTTCACACTTAAATGTAATTGAAAACTATTGCCAAAAGTAAGTGTCCTTGAGAGAGCAATTGTTTGGTTAATTTCCTTATGTTGCTAATTAAGCCCTTAACCCAGTCATCAGTAATTTCAAGCAGAGATTACAGTGATTATTTTCTTCCTCTAAGCAGAAAATAACTGAATAATTTCCATAAAGACATTACTGTGAGTGAGTACATACATTCTCTCAACATGTGCAAAATACGGGGCTCCTGAATAATGCAATGAGAAAGTTGAATTCAGTATGCCTGTGAGCTATGAACTATCAGTTTATCACAGAGTTCACAAAGGCTTGGTTTAAATTAAAAGAATGTAATTGAATTCACTGGATGAATTATACAAACTTCAGGGGTTGCATGCTCTTTACATTACATAAAATGTTATGTGCTGCATGCTCTATTCATTATTTTTTTGGGGAATCATATATCTGAATTTTCCTACCATATTAGCAAAAGCTACAAATACATACCTTTCTACATTGACTGGACTTGTCTTTATGTTAAAATCTGCATCCTGTTTCACAGAATGTATTACCATAGTTGAAGCTTTTCAATTAAAGCAAAATTAAACCTTTTTTTCTTTTTTTTGTAAAATAATTTAGAGAGTCATATGTACAATAGTAAAGTTTACTTCTGTGTGAATACATTTTTCTGGTAGCCTCCTCCTAGTTCCCTTTTTCTTGATTCATCTCTGATTCATTTATTAATCCCTCTGTTAAATAGCAATAATATAGAGCATTGTGCTGGAAATTAAGTGTTATCCCACTTATGGTATCTCTGAAAACATTAATTAAAAAGATGCATTTTTCCTGCTAAGAAGTTTTAAAAAATACCCCCAAAAAATGAAATGTAAAAGACTAATTAGCTTGGTAAATGGAACAAAGACAGTTTGAAGGAACTGTCCTTTAGCTAAGAGCTAGTGATGAGAGGTGAATAATCAACAGAGATATACAACAAGGGTTGTATAAAAGCATGCTACTACCCAACTGATGCTTGGATATAATTTAGTAGGTTTAAGTGTGTTATCTTTAAAGACGAAACAACTGTCTTGCTAAATATACATCAAATCCTGCTATAATGGAAGTCTTTCAAGTGGCAATGGTGGGCTTGAGATGGAAATAAGTATTATCAAATACTAATGTTTCCTTAGGATGGGTAGAGCTGTTGATTATAATGATTGACTTCTAATTCATTACTTACTTGTGCTTCAACATCTGTTAATTTGCGGGTCTGTTCAGCTGTTTGATTTAGTAAGTTTGTGCCTATTTCAATCATTACTGCAGTCTGGTTCTGCACTGCAGTTTGCTGGATCTCTACCATCTCTTTCTTCATACTGTCTTGGATGTAATTCTCAAGCTACATGGGAAAGGAAAGAGAGAAGATAGTTGCATTCTTTAAATGGTGGGGGGGAGGGGGGCATAGTACAGTAACTCTGCTGGCTGCCTTGCTAAACAAATTCACTCCTTGTCTGTTAAGCATTTATGTGAAGCTTCTCAATGTTAAGCTCTGTGAGAGGAAGGGCAAATATGACAAAGAATGTGGCCACCCATTTTCTGAAGGCAGAAATAGATATTTGAAAGAGGTAGGTAGAAGGCGTGGTGGTGAGAATGCTTGTGGGCACATGGAAGCTTTTCTGCCTTAGTGCTCCCAGCACTGTAACCATCAGAGAAGCTTCACCAGCTTTGGCAGCGATGGGAATTTTTTAGAAGACAAAAGCTTAGGAGTTTAGTCATCTTCCTGTATCTAGACTTAAATATTTTCAAAAGCATTTCTCATCACATGACTAGAAGACAGAGAAGAGGTCAGATGTTATTCAACGCTGTTATGTGTGCATTTTTATCAGAGAATTTCAAATAAAGACAGTAGAAAAACCTATAAATATTTTAAATGCTTAATATTAAGGAATGCAAAAAGTGTTTTAAATACTTGATTCTGAAGTCATTTCTGTGTCTAAACTAATAAGGCTTTTGATAGTCATTTTATAACAATGTATGCTGCTTTCAAAGAAACCAAGGAGAAAATAAGTACCAAGGAGAAAATTCAAGTAACCTTCCATTAAATCTTTCATTCTCCATGTCTAGATTATGCAATAGCAGTCTGACTTTTCTCCATGCTTCTTCAATATCATTTTCTCAATCACTTTTCAAATATTTCACATTTTTTAATGAGTTATTGCTTATGTTTGACCTCTTAAAAATGCAGGTCACATGATTTTTTTTCTTTGGGGAAATTTCTAACAATTTCTAGACTCAAACTTCTACTTCATGCCAACATTGTTCTAGCAAGAGAACTATAATAATTTTTGAGCTTCATCCTGTTCCTACAAAGAGGATACTAGCTAATAGCAAATAACTAGCCTTCTTAAGCACAAACTGTAAAACATTACCAATTCCTATTCTAAGAAAAACAGTAAAACAGGTTGATATCTTGACTTTTAAGAAATATTATTTTGATAATGCTATCTTGATAAGAAAATAGCTTGTACTGAGGAGAAGCTTTGAACATTATTTTATGTCTACTTTCCACATCAGTGAGGAAAAAGTAACTTATGATTTAATATTCTGTCAAATCACTGTTCAGATACAGCCTTTCCACTTCTGACCAGCTAAAGGTCAACTGGCAGATATATCAGCTTGGAATGTTTCCCCCTTCAATATTAGTTGAGCAAGGACTGTATTTGATTTTTTTTTTTCTAACTTCGCAGTCTTATTTTTTACAAGTGGCAAATGAATAGGGTGTATTAAGAAGTTAAAACCTCTAAAATGAAAAGTATATTCTTACTTTGAAGCAAGCATTATTTCTTTTTGTCCAAGGTGACCAAACTTTCAAAGTAGTATTTGTTTGTTCGCTCCATTTTCCCCATGCAGCTGGTGAACTGCAATGCACAATAGAGATTTCGGATCTGGCAGAAACTCTGACCCAGATCTACTCCTGCATAAATCTACTTATTTCCCAGGTATACCGCAAGGGTTTTAAACTAGCCTTTAGACATTCTTTGCTTAATAACCATTCTGAATACTAAAAGTAAGCATCCAATAAGCTGGTTTTGGTATGATAATTTAACATGGGTATCTTCAGTCACCATCAGTCACACTATGGCAATTAGAGTTGTTCACAGGATCAGTTCTTAAGTCTTACCTTTTGCACCTGGATTTTTCTAATTTCTAAAAGCTTTCCCACCCAGAAATAAATTTAATTTGACCAAACATGTCAGAATTTTTTAAACCTTTGGTGACATCTTTTAGGTCAGCTGCTTCTTTTCTGCTGAACTAAGACCAGTGGCTTTTAATTGTGTAGTAATGCCAAGACATCTTTGTTCCTTGATGATTAGGCTATGAGATGTCAGAGTATAATGATAATTTCATTTTAAAAGGAATGCCAAGATGGTACTTAGTGAACGACAGAGATATGCAAAATTCTGAAGGCTTTTTTTATATAGATTAAAAATAAATAATTTTTCACAAATTTTAAGATGCTGCTCCATGAAGACCCAAGAAAAACAATTACTATATCCCTCTGAAAAGGCTAGACATCTGGGCATTAAACAATGTCTATTACTCAAAATTAACTTTAACAACTGAAGTTGGACAACTGATCATCATTTTAGACAACTTGGAAAAGACCTTTGCTCAAATGCACCCTTGTTAAAAGAAAATTAAGTCTCCAGAATGCCTTTTATTGGCCTCAGTACCACAATCAAGTATTGTAATGCCATTATAAAGATCAAGGATATGCTCTCGCCTCAATGCACATTTGCAGTTTGGAGGGACATTGGAAAAAAAAAAAGATATACAGAGAAAAAAATCGGAGAGCTACCATATGAGAAAACATTGAAAATATTGCATCTTCCTTAACTTAGAAAAAAGGACCACAAAAAATAACAAACCAACAATGAATAGATGAACAGAGATTGATCAATTCTTTAATCCTTTCATAAAATAATTATGGACATTAAACCTCATTCTTCAAGGTTGGTTCCTTTTTCACTAGAGGGAGATCAGAATGAGCATCTGAGCAAAGTCATCTCTGCAAATAGGATTACAGAGCTGCACGACTTCTTTGAAAATGTTATCACTGAGATATTCCAAAACACAGTACTAGAAAATTAGTTAATTCTGGGCTTAAAGGTAAGGTAAACATTTTATGGTAGGCTCAGGCAATTGCCCAGTTAAACCACACTGCTGTAAGGTTACAGTATGCAAAATCTGTGATTACAATTTAAGGCATCTGGTGGTTCTGGTTGCCAGATTTTTATACCCCTTCTCACTGTGTTTGCAACTGTAGAAAGCAGTTTTGTTTGGACACACAGACCGACATTTTCATAATTTATCTTATTTGAATATCTGTAAGTATAAGCCCACCTCAGAGTATCTAACCTCTTTCAAATAGTATCTCGTTCATGTGATGTATTCTACATCATTGAAGTATTCTCTTGACTCCAGTTTAAAAGTTTGTCTTCACACCTGTTTTTCCACTTGAAAATATTAAATAAGTAACTTGAGGAATACAGTTTTTGTACTTTCTTGAAAGCATGAAAGAGGGACTCCAAAATGAATTTATTTTAAGCTTTAAAGCTGGTTTTATGATCTGGCTCATTTATTCTAATTTAGAGCAACCGGAAGCATCAAAATTACATTGACCTATTAAGTGGCTTTGGAGCTTCTTGTGTTTTTGTTTTGTTTAGTTGTTTTGTTGGTTTTTTCTCTAGAAATCCTACAAAGCATGATTACATAAAACCCTTTCATTCTTTCCTTCATATTCACTAATCTTCTCCAACTTTTGTGCATTCTCTGCATGTACTCTTCAGAAAATCTCTTCCTGACCTGAACCAAGCTACACACCGATCTCTTTGCTTATATTCCCTCTCTCTTCATCATACAACGCGAATCTGTAGAAGTAGGACTTTTTATGACTATACAATTTTATTTTAGTGGCAGGTGCTTACTTTCATCTTTCTTCAAAGATGAATAAAAGAATTATTTTCATCCAAAATGCCCATCCCTGACCTTAGTGAGAGCAAAATATGTTCTCGTTGCATGCTCTCAGAAAGCAAAGCCTTTGGTTTTCCCTGAGAGAAAGGGGAAAGAACTTTTTTAATACAGACTCCCATTAAGGCAGCCAAGGCTGAGCTTCATCAACACCACTGGGGATCAGCAGCCATTCTGCAGGACAGCAGTTCTTTGTGGCACACTTTTTTGCAAAGCACTATTCATCAGCTCTTGCCAAGGAGCCTCCTTCCTTTATAAACAGCAGCACACTCAATTTCAGAAGCGAATCGCTTGAGACATTTACAGGAGGGAAGGGCACAGGAATGAAGTGCTTCAGTCTCCATGTATGAGGTAGGAAGCTTGGCAGTTTGGTTTGAATAGCATGTTTGTCTTTTTGAATATTCTGCTCAAATTTGAAAGGTGCAGTAGGGATTATTTGCTAGATTTCTCCTTTGCCATGTGTGCAGTTATGGGAAGGTAACTTTTAATCCCTTTTTCATTCACTTAATGTCTGGTGTATAAGGCTTGTGTTGATATATGTTAACCTGGATTACATGATGGTTATTTTGGACAAAGTAATTGTCAAAATGTTACAGCTGACTATTAGTCATTCATCGTCTTTCAGAAATTCTGGTTTTGAGGGTGTAAGTCAATCAATGAAGAAAGGCAAGGGGGAAAGAAAAAGGTATTAATATATTATGATTTGAAAGAAGGAATAGTTAGTTGATAGCATTTTGGTGATTCTTCATGGGATTTTTTTCTTGCAACACTCTATTTTTTGTGTATGAATTCAGCTGGCATGTATTCATGAAGAAAGTAAATATAAAAATGAAAGCACAGATGGGAAAAAGCATGTTTCCTAAAGCATGATTAAATTGTAAAAACAGCTGGGAAAATTAAGAAAAAAAAAATCACAATTAAGGTTTGTTATATAGTTATGGTGATGCATTTTTAGAAAAACAAAATTCTCTAAGGTCATCAATTTGAGGCTGTCATACTTTATTACTTCAAATCATATAAAATTTGACAAAAATAATTTAGCTAAGTTGCCAAAAGAACAAGGACAGATCAATCATACTGGAGCACATTCCAAAACATTGCTTTCATAGCCAAGATTGTCTTTTTTTAAAACAAGCTTTAAATTGGCAAGAAAGAAAAGAGAACATGTAGAGTACGTGTTAGAAAAAAAAATGGTTTATAACCATTGGCAGAGATACGATTAATCCTTTATGAAGGGTTTACAATACTTACTTAAATGATTCTTCCTGATTATTATAATGTAGTTTATGTCCATATTAAAGCACAATTTTCCAAAGAATCAATAACTTATTTGTGCATTTTTTAGGTGCTAGTTACCATTTGGGGGTTTTTAAGTTATAAATGAGGTTTTGCTTTTGTTCTTTCCTGCCAAATGGCCGATACTGATTAAATGGTCATGTTCATGGTAGCATTTATAGCTATATAAATACATAGATGCATTCTTTGCCAAATTCTACCCTATATAAATCACAGAATCATAGATGTTAGAGGTTGGAAGGGACCTCTAGAGATCATTGAGTCCAACACCCCTGCCAAAGCAGGATCACCTAGGGCAGGCCACAAATGAATGCATCCAGGCGGGTTTAGAAAGTCTCCAAAGAAGGAGACTCCCCAGCCTCTCTGGGCAGCCTGTTGCCAGGTTCTGCCACCCTCACAGTAAAGTTTCTCCTCATGTTGAGGTGGAACCTTCTGGGCTCAATTTATTCCTTGTCCTATTACTGGGCACTACAGAAAACAGATTGGCTCCTTCCATTTGACACTCGCCTCTTAGATATTTACAGACATTAATAAGATCCCCTCTCCGTCTTCTCTCAAAACTAAACAGCCCCAGTTCTCTCAGCCCTTCTTCATACGGGAGATGCTCAAGTCCCTTAATCATCCTTGTAGCTCTCCATTAGCCTTTCACCTGTAGATACTTGTCACTCTTAATCTGGGGATCCCAAAACTGAATACAGTATTCCAGGTGTGGTCTCACTAGGGCAAAGAAGAGGGGGAGAAGAACCTCCCTACACCTTCTGGACAGAGCTTTCTTAATGCAACCTAGGATGCCATTGGCTTTCCTGGCCACAGGGGCACATTGCTGTCCCATGGGTAACTTACTATCCACTAGGACTCCAAGGTCTCTCTCTGTGGTGCTGCTTTCCAGCAGGTGATACCTAACTTGTACTGGTGCCTGGTGCTATTCCTCCCCAGATGCAGGACTCTACACTTGTCCTTATTGAACTTCTTGAGGTTGAAAATGGCTAAATGACTGCTAGTTTATTTGTATAAAATTTGTCAGTTATTGGAGCAATCTTTCCAAATAAGGTTTGTTGAGTTTCTTAATGTTGATATTTTGATTCTGTCACTGTTAACACTTCTTTTCAGAGAGAGGTAATGTTAATCATGAGTTTCTACATAGTGCTGTGTCCCCTAAAAGAAGTAAGTAGATGGCTGGCACTTTGTGATTGTATCCACTCCTAAGATCATAAGAATCTATCAGAGATCTTTTTTTCCTGGACTCAAATCTGAATTACTAGACTAAGCAATTTACCACTTTCAGTAAATTCATCTACAAGTTTGAGAAAATTCCAAAAGCACTGGTTTTAGGCTTTCTCACAACTTGTCTACTGAAATCTGAAGATAATCTTTATTCTTACAATAAAGTGACCATTCTAAGATTGTACCTGCTAGGAGAAATAGCAAAAAGGTCAAAGTTTATCTGCAGTCGTATCTGTGTAACCCTGTATTTAGATCAGCAGATTCACTGCATGAAAAAAGTCATAAACCCCATAAACTCAGCAACTGCTATGCGTGATATACTCTATGAAGCTCAGTTGCATGTGGGCTTTTCATCCTAACATCTTACTGCTGGCCAAACAGAGAGGTCATACTCCATACCCCAACCACGTGTCTATGCTCTCTTCCTTTCATGGGCTCTCAAATTTGTTGTTAGACTTTTGACTAAGCCTGGAGACACTAACCTAAAAGAAAAAAACGGACAATTTCCTCTCAAGTTTGTGGACTGTGGATCTCTCCTAGATGTCAAAACTGTTACTAAAGTAACCGTGGCTGTTGATAAGTAAAATTATTTGAATCCTTGAAATTTAAATACAGACTTTGCCTTACATTCTCCTAAGGATATCAGTGCATATGAGGGTCATTATCTTCCTCTGATTGCAGTGATAACTGATTGTTCTGCCATTAATTTATAGTTTTAGATCCTTCATATTCTTGGCAGAGGTGGTCTGATAAGCATGGAATAATTAAAGAGACCTTGACTGTGCTTAGTAATTAATTTAGAAAATAGTTCAAAAGTACTTGCAGAAGTATTGAACAGTCTGCATTACAATACTTATTTTGTGCTTACTCATCTAATGTAGATACAGAGAAAATTGCAAGGATAATGATGTATCTCTAGTGGTTTTCCTCTAATTTTTGTTTTCAATTTCTGGAAGTGAAGTAGATCCAGTAGAAAGCCTAGCAACAGAAAATACAACATTTACAGCTAGGCATTTTTAAAATATGCATTGAAGCTACAGTGTTTGACATATATTAAGCTGTCAAATGCTTTACAAGTTATTGTTCTTGCATCCCTACTAAAAATGTCCTGTGCTTTATTCAAAACTTAGCATTGTGAATTTAAACCAAATGAACTTAATCGACCCTTGCAATACTTGAGTTCACCATCCTGATGTTTTGTTCCCTAAGGTGTGTCTAGTTTATACTCAAAAGTGAGCAAGATGGAAAGTGAACTTAAGCATCCATAATCAATTTTGCTTAGTTCTAGTGACAGGACAAAATAACAAAAGTCATCCGTACTTTTTCAGAATACTTTTTTCAGAGTACAAATGAGACCTTCCTAATTCTCATACACCAGATGTCTTGAGTTATCTTTAACCCACTAATACTTGATTTCACTTGCCTTGCCCTTGTTCCAGAGTGGCAGTGTTCTCTGGACTTTTGCCATATCTGTTTTCTTCCATCTGAAGTCATCTGCAGTAGAATTTAGCCCATAATTTGAAACCTTTTTTTTCTTTTTTTCAAACTGTGCTGATGTGCAACTGTCTCATTGTAGAAGGTCACCCATATATGCCACAAAATTGTTAACTTTCTGATTCACATATACATTTTTGTATATAAAGACAGAAAATACAGTTTTCCCAAATACTATTTTAACAGACTTCACTTTTAATTAAAATACTAAGTATGTAAATTGTTTATTTGTAGTAAAATTGAAGTCTGCACACTAGAAAGGTTTCTTGGGATGAGCCTAACTTTTTGGATCCAAGTGAATATGGCTAACAGAGAAATGTAATAAAGTCTTTTTAAAAAGAAAACACTTGTCACACTTTCATCATAGCAGTTTATATAGGCAATATGAAGTACTTTAGCTACATATATATTACACACACTCTGCTTAATGTGCATGTAATGAATGGAGAACAATGTTTCCAGGCTCTCCCTGTGTGCTTAGATTTGTATTTCCACATCACTGCAATGTATTTGTATTATGAAGACAAAATACTGTAAAAATTTCAGTTTTGCAGACAAGTTTTGTTCTCTTCAAAGTAGCTTTTCATATTTGTTTTCACAGTTTATCGATGTTACTACTGCTTAAAGATAAAATAAAACCAGAAGAATTCCTAACCTTTCCAAGATCAATTCATCTTGACAGACCTAAGGGAATGCATTTTTAAGGGCATAGAATCAATCACCATCAATCAGACCTTAAGCTATTTTAAATCAGCTTTTACTAAATTAATATATTTCTTTGTTTCCTGGAAGCAGTTATCAATTTTAGTAGCTTGTAACTTTTTGAAAAAATTAGTACATTGCAGAAAGAAAAAGCTACTATGACCGGAACAGAGACATTTTAAATTGCTTTTTAATTTTCTTTTTCTTTTTTTTTTTCTTTTCCTGGGGCAGGAAGTCCCAATGGACTATGTGTTGTTTCTCAAGGGAGGGAAAAAAATCTTTTGGGAATGTATATGGGAATGCTTGAGATGTCTCTATGCTATTAGCTTCTTACATGACCCATCAAGTATGTCTGCCTATCCAGACCTCCAGCTAAGATTTTTCTCTTATCTCATTTTCCTGTCAGCAAACACAAGGTGAAAGTAACATCATAAAGGAATACTAGCTGAAAGTGAGCTGTGATTTATTGGAAAATATTCAAGCTAAAACTCTGTTAAAAAAT